>PVKE010033538.1:0-17876 GCA_004027555.1 Craseonycteris thonglongyai
GGAGGGGGGAGGGGAGTGAAGGAGGTGGGCCCAGAGCAATTCTCCATAGTTGTATATCATTAGTTGTGACACAGTTTCTTTCCACACAGGTGGGTGTGGGGCCGTGTGAGGCAGGAACTGAACCGGGGGCCTCCCACGTGGGAGGTGAGAACCTTCTCACCACTGAGCCATCCTGGTGGTTACCAGTTGTGCCACAGTTCAGCATATGGGGTTTGTATTGGCTAGGGCCAGGAATTGAACCCCGTGCCTGGCAAGCACTTAACTGATATACTATCCCAGCATCCCCCATTTAATGTGATTCTTGATGTGGTTAGGTCTGAGTCTATCATCTTGCTGTTTGCTTTTTACTTGTCTCATCTGTTTTTCTCCCTTTTCCCCTCTTTTCAGTCTTCTTTTGGATTAATCAGGTATTTTTTTATAATTACATTCTGTCACCTTTGTTGCTTATAACTATAACTTTGCTTATTTTTAGTGGTTGTTTTAGGGCTTATAGTATATATTTTAACTTATTATAGTCTAACCCCAAGTGGTATTTTATTTATTTATTCATTTATATTTTGTTAAATTTATTGGAGTGACATTGGTTGGTAAAAATTACATAGGTTCCAGGTGTACAATTCTACGTTACATTGTCTATGTATTGCATTATGTGCTCACCACCCAGAGTCAGTTCTCCTTCCATCACCATATATTTGATGTCCCCTCCCTACTCTCCACACCTCCCCCCTTACCCTCAGGTAACCACTAAACCATTGACTGCATCCATGAGTTTTTGTTCTTTGATGCTTTCAGTTTGATATTATACAACTTCACATATATATAGTACAAGAACTTTATAGTAGTATACCTCCATATTGCCCCTCATGGCCTTTATGCTATTGCCATACACTTTACTTTTCTAGATATTATAAACTTCATGATGTACTGTTATTATATTTATATAAGTCAATTATATCTTAAATAATTTTAATAAGAGAAGACCTGTATATCTTAAATAATTTAAATAAGAGAAGACCGTGTAAATTAGTTACCACTTCCAGTGGTTTCCATTCCTTTGTAAAGATTCAGATTTTATTCTGTGTACCTGAATGACTTTAAATTTATTTTATTGTTTGAGAGAATGTGTGTGTGTGTGTGTGTGTGTGTGTGTGAGAGAGAGAGAGAGAGAGAGAGAGAGAGAAAGGATGAAGGCCAAGAGCAGTCTCCACAGCTGTCCATCATTAGTTTTGACATAGTTTCATTCCACACAGGTGGGTGTGGGGCCATGTGGGGTGGAACTGGGGGCCTCCTACATGGGAGGAGAGAACCTTTGTTGCCATCCTGGCATTTACCAGTTCCACCACAGTTCAGCATGTGGACCTGCATGGGCCGGGCTGGATTCAATCCCCAGACCTTGCAGTTGCAAGGCAAGTACTCAACCTGCTGAGTTATCCTGGTATCCCTTGCTTACTCTGTTCTTGGAATCTGAGACATATGAACATTTAAAAAATTCTAGGTAGAGATCAGTATCATCTTTGTATCCCCAGATCATAGTACCTAGTAAATGCCCAATAAAATTGTCAGTAGTGAGCAGAGAATGTTCACATTCTGGTTTTGTTACCTTCTAGCTGTATCGTGGACTTGTCTGTGTTAGGTATTGGCCCTTATTCCTATACATGCAAAGAATGCTGAAGAAAGATCAGTAATAAGCACATATTTTCTATTGAGCTATATAGTTGGCTTAACCCTGAGATTTAAAAAAATGTTTAACTATGACAAATATAACATAAAAGAAAATTCATAAATAGAAACAAACATGCTAAAAAATCTCACTTCTCCCACAAACCATTGTTTTTCTCCTTTCAGTTTATGCCTTTCTATGTTTTATCCACATTCTATTTCTTACATGATATAACAAAATACACAAGTAGTTAATATTATCTTTTTACTTAAACAGAATTATTGGGAAATAATTGTGGCTGCATAGTGTCATGATTATCTTTTCTAACATCTGCATCATGAGTATGCTATGATTTACCGTTTCTGTTTCTATCTATACTGATTGCTTCTCCTTTTTAGTTAACATAAAGAATAGCTGCAATAAATGTCTTGCCTTTCCTTTTAAGGTATTTTCTTAACTAAGCCCCTGAAGTGAGATTACTAGAATAAAGAACATAAATATTTTTAATGTTCTTATTACATATTGCCAAATTTCTTTTTTAAAAGGGTTGTACCACACTGCTTACCTCCATCAGCCTGGCTGAGGGTGTCAGCCAACTCTGTATATTATCATTTAGAGTAAAATGTTATGGCTAATGTATTGGTAAAGATGACTTTTCATTGTTATTACTTACAATTTCTTCATTTCTATAAAGTGGGCCATTCTTCCTTATACTTGCTAACTAGTGATATTTTCTCTTTTGTAGGGCATGAGGAGAAACCTCACAAGCACACTCACGGCTTAGTCTTACAGAGGTGTATGATCACTGGTTTTCTTTTCTCTCTCTCCCATGCATGCATTTAGCAAATGTTCACTGAGTCTCTTCAGCAGTCCAGGTACACTATTCTAGGCTCCGGGGACAGAATAGGGAAAGAAGGTAGATACAAGTGTTGGCCAAGGAGTTTACAGTGTAAAGGAAGAGTCTACAATGTCTGGCTGGGAATGGGCAAATCCCAGCCAAACGCTTCCCACTACATTTGGAAGAAGGAGACTGTATTTTGGACAACAAATAATTTAAACATTCATGAGAAATTAAGTTTAGAAAAACCTGCCAGGGAAAATTTTGATGATCCTGACCTCAATGAAGTTTAGTGGTTCAGGAAGACAAATTTAAAAAGGAAAGGAACACACACAACTACACTGTAGGGACAGTTAAATGATACATTCTAATGGAAACTACTTTCTAAATTGCCTATTACCAGGGCAGAGGAGTTGTGCTAGCGGGGAAATGGACACAAAACAAGAAGGCAATGGGAGCAAGGCAAGCCTGGATTGGACACCGTGCATCATGAAGTATTCTGGACCAACAGAGGGCAGCATGAGAGGCAAAGGAGAGGAAGCCTAAAGGCTGCAGGAAGGGAAAATGTTGAGCACTTAGAGTCTCTATTAGGGTTGTCTTGCCTCTTCTCTTCTTGGAGACCAAAGTCAGCTGTGAGGCTCCCAAGTGCAGCTGTTCTACTGCAGCAACAATCCCACAGTGGAATCACATCAGTAGGAAATAAAAAAACTCAAAACAATAAGACATTATTATTATACCATAGCATCTCTGGCCTATGACATCACTTGTTCTCAAGGTATGAAGGCTGCATACAATACATGTATGAAGTTTGAATGAAAAAGTCTGCCCCCTTTTCCCTACTGAAATCAAAATATTGAAGAGTACATAAAACATTTTTGTATAGTTTAAAGAATAATTACAAAGCAAATACCTACAGAACTAATCCTCCCCTCCCCACCAAGTCAAGGATGCTCTTCCCCATCCCTTCTTCTGTCATCCCCCCAGAGGTAACCACTGGGCTATGTATGTATTCCTAAAACAATTTATTTTTGCCTCAATAGAAATGAAATCATAATGGATGGATTCTTTTGTGAATGGCTTTTTTTGCTCAATATGATGTTTGCAAGATTCTTCCATGGTGTTTTACGGTAGGTATTGTTTGTACATTCACATTGCCAAATGGTATTGCATTACATAAACATAGCACAAGTTATTTATCCATTCTATTTTCTTTTTTTCTCCAATGGTTGTTGAATTTATTTGCTTGGTCAATTATGGTCCTGGCAAAAATTAATTAACCAACACTGAGACAATTTTAATGAAACACTAAATTTTTAAAATCCATAACACCTTGATAAAAAGTATGGAATGTTTCATCCTTGTGCAGGGACCATGAGAATCTCTGCATCATCCCAATACTTTTCAAGCAAGTGCTTATTCATTGTTGTTGATGAACATTGAGTTGTAGCCAGTTTAAGCCAATTGTGAAGTAGAGTGCTATGAGCATTCTTGTACATATCTCTTGGTACACATGTGTAAGAATTTCTTTACGGAGTGGAATAGCTGGATCATATATGCACATTTTCTACTTTACTGTGTATTGCAAATTACTTGCAAAGTGGTGGCATAAGCTAATTCTATTACTAGCAATGTGTGACAGGTCTTTTTGCTTGAAATTTTTGTCAATATTTACTAGTCATACTTCAAATTGTTGCCAATTTGGTATAATGGTATCTCACAATAATTTTTTTTTTTTTTTTTACAGAGAGAGAGATAGAGAGAAGGCGGAGGGCCCAGAGCAGTCTCCATAGTTGCATTTCACCAGTCCTCTACATAGTTTCATTTCATGAGTGGCTTGGGGTTGCACAGGGCAGAAACCAGTCAGGGGCCTCCCATGTAGGAGGCTTGCCTTGGTAAGAACCGAACTGGGGGCACACTGCAGTTCAGCACCTGGGTCCATGTGGGCTGGGGCGGGGATTTGATCCTTGGACCCCAGGGCTGCAAATGAGTGCTCAACCTGCTAAGCCATCTCGACATCCCTCATGGTATTTTTACAGCAATTTCTCTAATCACCAAAGTGGTTAATCATTTTTTCATGTGTTTTATTGACCACTTGTATTTCCTCTTTCATGAAGTGCTTGTCGAAATCTTTGCTAATTTTTTTTCTATTAGTGCATCGTTTTCTATACATAATCTTAGCCAAAAGGATGAGAAGCGATATTAGTATATCTTTTTCTTATTGATTCATAGACATTCTTTATATGTTCTTACTAGCCTTTTGTTAATTTTACATATTACACACCTTCTAGTTATGGCTTGGTTTTTCACTCTGTTTATGATGCCTCCAAATAATTAGAAGTGGTAATTTTAATATAGTGAAATATTAGTCTTTTCCTTTATGACTAGCACTTTTTGTCTCTACTTTTAAAGATTTATTTTTATTGTTTTTGACACAGAGAGAGATATACAGAGACAGAGATAGAGAGAAGAGGGAGGGCCCAGAACAGTCTCCACAGTTGCACATCATTGGTTTTTCCACATAGTTTCATTCCACAGGTGGGTGCGGGGCTGCACAGGGCAGGAACTGGGCTGGGGTCTCACCCCAGTGAGAACCGAACTGGGGGCACTCCCCAGTTCAGCACATGGGTCCACATGGGCTGGGGCTGGGATTGATCCTTGGTCCCCAGGGCTGCAAAGTGATCACTTAACCCACTAAGCCATCCCGGCTTCCCTGGTTGTCTCTACTTTTAAGGTATCTACAAAATCTAAGATATTCTACAATATCATCTAAAAGCCTAATAATTTTGCCATTTAGATCTTCCAGCTCCCTAGAACTAATTTTTATATATACTATGAAATAGGGGTCCAATTTCATTTTTTTCCACATAGAATATCTCATTTCTGAGCACCATTCATTGAAAGGAAAGGTCTCAGTAATCTGCAAGTCACCTCTGCTTAAGTATGAAATAACCATATGATATGTGAATCTGATTTTGGACTTTCTACCGTGGTCTGCTGGTCTGTGTCTATTCCTATGCGAAGTCTACCCCATCTTTATTAGTAAAGTTGCATGAGCTTGATATGTATAGGGCAAGTATTTTCATATGTTATTGCTTTTCTTGAATACAAAAGCATAAGACAGTAAGGGGTGCATATTATGTTGAGCCTACAGTGCTTCACAGAGAGGAAAACCCCATTTCATGAACAAGTCTCCAATAACAGGGTTAATTGCTCCATTAGGTACAGAAGGCACAAGACCTTGGGTCCGTAATACTTTTAGGGGTTCATGAAAATGTTTTACTTTATTTTAAAATCAGAAGAAAACACTGAACTTTTGTTTAAAGAAGATATTTTAAAATAACACTCAATATTTATTTTTTATCCAACGCAGTCCTAAATATATTTTCAAATACTTTCCTAGGGCGAAAAGGCCACATAGGCAAATGTACCCAGGAACCAAGAAAGTCATAAAATGGGCCTTCCATATAGTCTTCTTAAAAATTATCTTAATAGACACAGAGGTAGAACTTAATTAAGTCTTATCCCCATCCTGCCCTACAGGTTAGGGCATAAAGACATGTTTCTTCCTAATGGTTGGTAAGTATATCAATTTCATTTGTAAAAATAGCACACATAAGTAAATTAATAATTCCTAAAATGCTAATGTCAAATTTAAATAAAAATTAAATTAAAAAAACATTTATTTCCAGGCATTTGCCAGGTATTAGGGGGTATAGGGATAAATGAAATAACCATAAAGCTTCTAGCAAATAAGAGAATATAGATGATTAACAATTATAATTGGGTGAAATGTCATACAAGTAGAAGTATGGTAGCAAGGCTGAATTAATCATTAGTTGCAAAATAAGTGTTATTTTAGATCTTCCAAATAAGGAATCCAAGGCACAGGGCAACTGAATGCCTTATCTCAAGCTGCAACAGAATATATGTCAGGTGCAGTATTTAAATACCAGGACTCTGACTCCAAGCCCTGTATTGTTTACCCTCTGGTCTGAAACAGTCATGCTCATCCCATAGTAGATAGATATTCAATAAATCAGATGGTATTGAACTAAAAGAGAAACAGTATACTGCAAAGGATTTCACCTTTTTCTTGAGCAGCCTTTTCATCTTTTTTTTTCACGCCTGTGTTAAAGTATATTTTACATACCATAAAATCTACCCATTTCAAGTGTACAGTTCAGTGATTTTCAAGTGATGCAACCATCACCATAAATCAATTTTAGAACATTTTAATCTCTCCCAATTAGAACCCTCATGTCCATTTTCAGTTAATTTCCATTCCCATCCTTTGCCCCAGGTAACCATTAATCTATTGCCAGTCTCTATAAATTTTCTGGACATTTCATAAAAATGAAAACATACAATATACTGCTTTTGTCTGGTTTCTTTCATGTAGCATAATGTTTTTGAGGTTCATCCATGATTTAGCACATGTCAGTACTTTGCTCCTTATTGCCGAATGGATATTGTATAAACATACCATGTTTTTGTCTATCAATTCATGACATTTAGGCTGTTTCCAGTTTTCAATTACAATGAATAATGATGCTATGAACATTTGTGTGCAAGTTTTTGTGAGGACATATATCTTCATCTCTCTTGGGTAGATATTTAGAAGTGGAAATGCAGGGTTATGTAGTATTTTATATTTAACTTTTTTGAGAATCTGCCACACTGTATTCTAAAGTGGCTACCACATTTTACATTTTTACTAGCAATATATGAATGTTCCAATTTCTCTACATTCCCAGACTCTTGCTATTATCACTGGATGTAAAGTAGTATCTCTTTAAGGTTTTCATTTGCATTTCCCTGATGACTAATAATGTTTTTCTCTGTCTGACTTATTTCATTTAGCATAATACCCTCTAGGTCTATCCATGTTGTTGCAGATGGCAAGATTTCATTCTTTTTTTTATGGCTGAGTAATAGCCTATTGTATACAAACATGTACCACTTTATCCATTCATCAACTGACGGACATTTAGGTTGCTTCCATATCTTGGCTATTGTAAATAAAGCCTCAATGAACATATAGAAGTGTATGTCCTTTTGAATTAGTGTTTTGGGTTTCTTTGAATAAATACACAGAAGTGGAATTACTGAGTCCTTGTCTCTCATTACAGCCTCTGTTTTAAAGTCTATTTAGTCTGGTATAAGTATTGCTACCTCAGCTTTCTTGGTTGTGTCCATTTTTATGAACTAGCTTTTCCCATCCCTTTATTTTCAGTCTGTATGTGTCTTTCCATCTGAAGTGAGTTTCTTGTAGGCAGCTCCTGTAAAAGTCATGTTTTCTTATCCATTCAGACACCCTATGTTTTTTGACTGGAGCATTTACTCCATTTATATTTAGAGTAATTGTTTGGGATGCCAGGATAGCTCAGCAGGTTGAGGGCTTGCCTTGTAACCACAAGGTCTGGGGATCTAGTCCTGGCCCAGCCTGTGCAAGCCCATGTGCCGAGCTGTGGTGCAGCTGGTAAATGCCAGGATGGCAGCAAAGGTTCTCGCCTCCCATTTGGGAGCCCCCTCCCATTGGGTTCCTGTCCCATGTGACCCCACATCCATCTGTGTGGAATGAAACTGTGTCACAACTAATGATGTTCAACTGTGGAGATTGCTCTGGGCCCTCCCCACTTCTTTCTCTATCTTACCTTCTCTCAAACAATAAAATAAATCTTTAAAAAAGAAATTGTTGATAGATAGGTAGTTATTGCCATTTTATTATTCATATTTATCTTCTCTTCTTCTTCTTCTTCCTCTTAAAGAAGTCCTTTTAATATTTCTTATAATACTGGTTTAGTGCTGATGTACTCCTTTAGTTTTTTAATGTCTGGAAACTTCTTTATCTGTTCCCTGATTCTAAATGATAGCTTTGCCAGGTAGAGAAATCTTGGTTATAAGTGCTTGCTTTTCAACACTTTGAGTATTTAGTGCCAATACCTTCTGGCCTGCAAAGTTTCTGTTGAAAAATCAGCTGACAGCCTTATAAAAGCTCACTTCTAGGTAACTGATTGATTTTAAGATTTTGTCTTTAAGCTATGGCATTTTAATTATAATGTGTCCTGGTGTGGGCTTCTTTAGGTTTATCTTGTTTTGGACTCTCAATGCTTCTGGGGCGGTATGTCTATTTGCTTTGCCAGGTTAGAAAACTTATCTATTTCTTCAAATAGGGTTTCAATTCCTTGCTTTCTCTCTTCTCCTTCTGATACACCTATGATGTGAATGTTGATACACTTGCTATTGTCCCAGAGGCCACTTAAACTAGCCTAATTTTTCTAGATTCTTTGTTCTTTTTGCTGTTTTGATTGGGTGTTTTCTGCTACCTTGTCTTCCAAATTATTGATTAGGTCCTCTGATTCATCTTATCCACTGCTGATTCCCTCTAATGTATCCTTTATATCAGTTATTATATTCTTCATATTTGACTTTTTAAATGTTTTCTATATCCATTTTTATGTTTTCTGTCTCTTTCCTGAAGTTCTCCCTGAAGTCACTGAGCATCCTTATAACCAGTGTTTTGAATTCTGTGTCTGCTAGATTGCTTGCCTCCATTTTGTTTAGTTATTTTTCTGGAGCTTTGTTCTGTTCTTTCATTTGGGGCATGTTTCTTTGTCTACTTATTTTGGCTGCTTCCCTGCATTTGCTTCTATGTATTAGATAGGGCTGCTATGTCTGCCAACCTTGGTAGGGTGGCCTATGTAATAGGTGTCCTGTGTGGCATAGTGGCACAGACTCCCTGGTCACCTGAGCTGAGTGCTCCAGGTGTGTTTCTTTGGTGAGCTGCATGTGCCCTGCTACTGTAGCTGAGCCTTGATTGTTATTGGCAGGTCCATGGGAGTGATTGACCCTCAGGCTGATTTATTGTGAGGACTGGCTATGACTACAGTGGAAGAACTGTAGGCTGACCCTAAGAGCAGGACTCACTATCTTTTCATTTTCTTAATTCATTATCTTTTGAAGTATAAAAGTCTTAAATTTTATGGAGGTCCATTTTATCAAAATTTCCAGAAATACATCTTATATTTATAGTCAATGAATTTTTGACACATAATTCCCTGAAAAAATAGTTTGTTCAAAGATGGTGATGGGACAAATTAATATCCATATGCAAAAAGATGAACTTAGATGCTCACCTAACATTATACACACAAAATAACTCAAGGGATGCTGGAATGGCTCAACAGGCTGAGCGCTCACCTTCCAACCCGAGGGTCCAAGGATTGAGTCTGGGCCCCAGTCATGCAAACCTGTATGCTGAACTGGGAGGTGTTTTCCATGTGGGAGGTCCCAGTTTGGCTCTCACCAGAGCAAGCTTCCCCTGTGGGAGGGCCTTGGTTTGGTACCCAGCTCATAGTGGTGTGTGTGTGTGGGGGGGGGTATGCCTCCCATGTGGGAGGCCCCCAGCCTGGTTCCCACAATGCATGGCCCCACACCCACCTGTGCAGAATGAAACTATGTCAAAAACTAATGATGTACAACTGTGGATATTGCTCTGGGCCTTCTCCATTCTCTTTGTCTCTCTCTGTCAAAACAATAAAATAAATCTTAAAAAAAAACAAAACTCAGGGAAGCCAGATGGCTCAGTGGGTTGAGTGCCCGCTTTGCAGCCATGGAAACCTAGGATAGCATCCCAACCCCAGTCCTGTAGACCCATATACTAAACTGGGGTGTGCTTCCCATGTGGGAAGCCCCTCAGTTTAGTTTTTGCCCCATGGTTTGGCCTCTGGCTTGAGGGAATGTGCCTCCCATGCAGGAGGCCCCCAGCCCAGTTCCCCCCCTGCACAGCCCACACCCACCTGTGTGGAACAAAACCATGTCAAAACAACTCATAACATACAACTATGGAGACTGCTCTGAGCCCTCCCCCTTCTCTCTGTCTCTCTCTGTCTCTGTCAAAAACAATAAAATAAATCTTAAAAAAATACAACTCAAAATGGCTCAAAGATTTTAATGCAAGAGATAAAACAATAAACTTTTAAAAGAAAACATAGAAAGGAATCTTTTAAGATCTTGGGCTAGGCAAAGATTTTTTTCATCTTTTCTTCAATACATGTGTGCATGTGTTTGTATGTGGTATGTGTGTATAATGTAGGCAGATAACAATATGGCCATCTTCAGTCAAAATGACAAATATTTTACCAGATTGTTGACAAAAATTTAATTTATCAATGACATAAATATGTTGAAAGAAAATATGCAAGGGGTAAGTGTTCATCCAACCAGAACACAACATCCAGAGCTTGGGAGGTGGAATTCAAGACAAAGCTGTGTAAATAGTAAGTTAATCCCTTCGTCAAATATTAGGTACCTACATTTCAAGCTAAGAAATGTTGATTACAGGCAGTCACTGATTACAGATTAAGAAGGCAATCTCCTATAGAAGGATGAATCTCTATCAGCTAAGAAGATGCTACCTACTCTAATGTTTGCAATGACTACATTATGTTAACATGGAATTCTTAAAGACTATTTCAATATATGTAGGAAAAAATTATTGTTAAAGACTATAATTTGTCAAGAATAAAGTTTTAGATAAAAGTCCCATTTTAAAAGGCACTTTCTTCTATTAAATTTTCTGGATTACACTTAAAGTTGTTACTAATTTCACAGTCAAATTACCACTTTTACCACCACAGAGGATACAGAATATTGACAGAAATCTTGGCCACGTGTGTTCATTGTGAGTGAGTCAGTGACTTGCCTGTGTATCTTCATAGCAACTGATAGGGCCTTTGCTTAAGCCTGAATCATGATTTCCTTTATTTCAGAGCAACATTTGTTTTCAAAACATATTTCCTGGTTTACAGTCATGCGTCACCTAATGACAGAGATATGTTCTGAGAAATGTGTCATTAGTCGATTTTGTCATTGTATGATCATCATAGAGTAACTTACACAAAGCTAGATGGTATAGCCTAATGCTCCTAGGCTAAAAACCTGAACAGCACGTTACTGAATACTATGGACAATTATAACACAATGGTATTTAAACATATCTAAACATAGAAAAGGTACAGTAAAATTAAGATGTAAAAAATAGAAGTGTGTGTATGTGTTCATGTGTGCATTGGTGGAGGGATAAGGGAGGTTTTTGGAAGCAGATCCTATTGGAAAGAGTGTGGACATCAGGAGGAGGGAGATAGGAAGGAAGAGAGGTAAAGAAGAGAAGGGAAGAGTAAGGAAGAGCAGAGATCAAAAGAGACCCAGAGAAATAAAACTTGAGATGAGAAATAATAAAAGAGAGAGGGAAAAGAGAGAGGGGGAAGGGGTGAAAGAAGAGAATAGGGAGCACAGGTGCAAGGGTGGAAAGCAGATGAATAGCATGATGAGCCTCCTCCTCTATTTAAACCACCCAGAGCTATAAATTCGACATTATAGTCAGGTCAGGTCCAGCCCTTTCTTCCAAATTTGCAAACAAACTTTTTGCTTATAATACATTATCATCTTGTGGGACCACTGTCATAGGGGCAGTTCATGGTTGACCAGAATGTCACATGGTACATGACTGTAATTAAAATTGCATAACTGTTTAGTTTTTAAATGTTTTTGTATTACTGCTTATTAACATTTTAATATCTTTTCATTATTTTCAGGTACACCTGGTTATTTACATACCCAACTCTCCCTCTTAGGAAAGGTAACATGCTTTATTGGCTTTATATGAGTTGTTTTTAAATCCTTAGAGACATCAGTCAACTGCTGGAACTGCCTGACAGAATCTGACAAGGACCTTAGAACATAATAAACACTTGGTAAGTTTTTTGTTGGAATAAAATAAGTATTCACTTTTAACATTGTAGCTTTAAAATCATATTTCACTAGCCAACTTTTTTCTTTCTTGAATACTTAGTGACATGTTTATTCTAAAGAGAAATGCTCTCTGCCCTTAGATTATAGACTCTATCTAAATCTTTTGGATGGCTAAAAAGTTAGACTTCTTAAATCCAGAATGAAGTGGACTTAGCTGAGTGCAGACACAGCAAGAACTTTGCGGTATAAATTCAGCCTTATTATCACTGCTGTTGTTGACAACATATTCTAATAATCACTATCAACTTGAAAATAAGTAGAAACAACTTACCAGCTCATCAGAACTTCACATAAATTTGAAAGAGGAATGCTAAATGGTGAAATAAGTGAAGACAGCCTTCTTTTAAATTTATTGTGGTTGAGTGGACAGTGGGAAAGTGTGCTATAAAGTTTGTATATCAAATAACTAAAACAGTACTTCACAAAGAAACAAGTGAATTGAAAAAAACTTCACACATTCTTTTAAAATACTTCACTTATTGCCCAAGATATAACCTAGAATGCTTCTGAATAATTTTCTCAAATACACTCTGCAGTGATCTTCTCATTTACAGCCCTCCAGCCCTTTAGTCACCTGGAAACATCAATTCTCCCTGGGAGCCTTACCCTGACCTCAGGGTCTGGGTCAGTGCCATCCTCTATCGGAAGGAATTTTTAGAAGCCTTAGACTAGTCACTTATCTGCTCAGTATCAGATCACCCTGCTCTGCTGATCCTGCTCTGATACTTGAACCTAGTTTCAGACACTAAAATTTTATCTGGTGATTCATATCCAGGCCCTATCTTAAACCACTAGAAACTAGAACTTGGATTATTCTGTTGTGATCCTCATTCCTACCTTTGGACCTTACTTTGTATCCCAGTTGGTGCAATACTCCCTATAATGCTCTGTGGGCTTACTTAAAGCCCTACCCTAGAATGCCAGTCTTCATAAGTGTGTCCCCAATACATGCCACCTGACAGATATGATGCAGACTTTCCTGATGTCTGGATTTCTACGTATTGCCTCTTGTTAGAATTTCTAAAGACAGGTCCTATGATCAAGTTCAATTTCCTACAAACAATCAGTTACTTTCTCCATCCCTTTCCCAGCACTGGCAGGACTTGGGGTTCTGGTCACCCACAGACCTATCTCAATGTTGAGTGCTGATTGCAATAGGAACTCAAGTAATTTACCTCTATTTTAAACAACTTCTATTCAAACCAGCCGACAGTAAGTTTTAAATGCCTCTTTAAATATAAACCTGCTGCTTGAAATTCCAAAAGAAAACACTTCATACCTGTCTGAATGAATCCTGGTTTGTATCCATTAGTTGTGCCATTTTCTGGGGTCATGGTTGATGACACTGAAGAGTTTGGTTTAATGGAGTGGCAAGTAGCAGAGGATTGTCGGCTTCTACATTCTGGAAAAGAGTAAGAATTACATTACGTAAAGAGAACAATATTTTGTTAAAACAGGTGATGGGGACACAATCCATAAAATCTCTAAAATAAGTTGCTGCTTCATAAGTGGCAACCACTTTCCTTATCTGAGGCCCCCCTTCCTCTACCCTGACTCCAACAGAGTGTTCAACACAGTGAACATAATTTGTCTTCCTAGGGCCAGATGCCCTGTCATGTTTAGAAGGCCAAGAAATGGTTTCAAAAAACAATCAGACTTTTGTTACCCAGACTAGTTCCCATGGGAAGAATTACTCATAATTAATATAGTCATGCTAGTTTTATGGGTAAGACTGAGGTTAAAATATCAATATTTATAAAAATCCGATAAGATTTAAAGTACCAGTTAACTTGCTATCCAGCACTGATTTAAGTGTGGAACTATTACCAAGAGTCCATCTATGTTGCCTTCAACCTTCTCACCTCAACCTCAATTTATGTCCACCAACAGAAACAAAGAAAAACATATAGGCAATAGAAAAAAATTAGTAATGCTCAAATTATTAATCTCAGTTCTTATTATAGGAAATATAACAGGTAGACAATATTCAAGGTGATTACTGATCAACATCAACTTCATTTTAATTAAGCCAATATAGATGGTATATTTTAATAATACATTGTACTGGTTCAGGTAGACAGCAAATACTATGATATGTGGGGCTGTAACTTTCAATCAAATTATACTATATGTTATACCATATTAGCCTTTTACTGAGGAGTTATCTAATAGCATTTGAAATGCAACCAAGAGCAATTATGGTGAAAGACGCAGAGGCAAATCTGCAGTTGTAATTTGGATTTATTAAGCTATTTTTCATGGTCAGGTTAAAATCTTGCACAGACAGCAAATAGAAACATTAAAGACAATTATATTATTTTTAATAATATAGTATTAATCATTGAGAAAAATCTCAGCATCTAAGAAACTGCTCAAAGAATAAGGTTTAGATATCCTACTGCATTAGAATAATGAACAAAACTTGTGTTAAATCTTCAGAAACACATGAAGATGTGAAATTTCAACTGGATTCATTTTTATAGATAAGTTGGTTCAGATCTTCCTAACTGAAAAGAAACAAAATTTTCCCAGGCATTATAAAAAGTGCATTATTTATTCCAAAGTATGCTCAGTTATAATTAAAATAGAAAATATAAATGCTTGAAAATTACCAAAGAACCTATTTGATAAAGGAGAAAAAGCATGTAACCAGAAAATTGACACTTTGAGGTCCTCTCTAAATGACAAAAGAGCTTGAAAGAGTCCCTTTTTTTTTCCTGAGAGTGGCACTCCATTCTCCGGACACAAAAACATAGAGACATGCACTCTCCTAAACTTGAATAGTCTCTATTAAAAATCATAAGCAAGTCATATAACCTGCCAGAAGGTTTTACATTTTGCATAGCCTTCTGAACTTGGGGTATTTATCTGTACCACACCTGAATTCTGAACCTTGCATGAGCCACTTGTCGTTATGGTAAGACCCTCCTTCCCTTCCCCTCTCGAGAATTGATGCTACCTTTCCAGCAGATAAGAGGTCCCTTTGATAGTACACCCTGGGAGCTTCTGACTAGGTAGTACTTTAAGTGCTTCTGCTTCTTTGGCTGAGTGGTGAGCTTCAAGTTAATGTGGTTGGAAAATTCCGTGAAATACCGAAATCCTCTTTCTCCACAGCCGATACAGTTTCCAGAAAACCCTGAAAGGAGGAAAACCAGTTACTGGTGGCCTTGTATGTTGACACAATACCTTTACAAGTACATATAAGAAGAATAGAAATAGACATCCTGGGATAGCTCAGCAGTTTAGCACTTGCCTTGCTATCGTGAGGTACAGGGTTTGTGCAAACCCATCTGCTGAACTGTGGTGCAACTGGTAACCTCTGGGACAGCTCAGTGACAAAGGTTCTCACCTCCCATGCAGGAGGTGCCAGTTCGGTTCCCGTCCTGTGCAGCCCCACATAAAATGAAACCATATCACAACTAATGATATACAACTATGGAGACTGCTCTGGGCCCACCTCCTTCTCTCTCTCTCTCTCTCCTTCTCTCAAACAATAAAAAATAAGTCTTAAAAAAAAAAAGAAGCACAGAAATAGTCACAGTATTTGACCTGATAACTTCTTACTTCTAAGAAAGAAATCCAAAGAAAAAAGAGATACAAAATTTATTTTAGCAGTTATTTCATAATAGTGAAAGACTGAAAAACAATTTAAAATGTCCACTATGTCTTCCAGACACACTCCCCTTGTAGAGACCTGCTGGCTCTGGTTCTCAGCCCTGCCCACCATTTGGACTTGCCTCTATGACCACAGCTGATTAGATTGAACCAATATCTAACCCAATCTGGGACAGTTGCAATTTCTCTCCTGCAATTTTGAAATAATTACTAAAAGAGTTAGTCAGGTGATACTGGACCCTGAATTTATAAAGTTTTGTAAAATTGGAACCTCAGTCGGGACCAAGTTAACTACATGTCAGCTAAGGTGTGGGAGAGACCAAACAGAATTGTGAAGAGGAAGTTGGTCTGCAATAGGCATTGTCAACTTTCCAGTTTCTATGAGATCTAGCTGTACTTTCTGGCATGAGTTCCTTGAGAGTCCCATTTTTCTCTTTAGTCACCCCCCACACCCTGATATCTAACATCCAAACAATTCTTACTCAGATTAATCAAACAAAATAAAACTTTCTGTGACCTGCATAGAGCAAGGAACATAAAGAGAAGAAATGAAGAAAGCTCAGAGGATGAGAAGCCATGCTTTGCTTTATTGAAAATAAAAGTTTCAGTCCTCCTTCAATACACAGAGGAAAAGGTGGACAGGAGAGAGTTCCTCTGGTTGTGACTGATGAGGACATCACAGATGTACTGTCATTTAATGAACAAGGACAAAAAAGTTGTAAATGAGACAGGGCATTCTAAATTTCATAAATACAATATCTCTATGTACAAATAACTAACTGAAAAGAAATTCACTATGAAGTGCTGCATTCTTTTTAAGCCTCCAAACTAACCTGTTATATAATTACCAAAGATAGATAAGGAGAGAGAAGGAAGTCCAGGAGTAAAGACAGGGAATTTTACAATGTCCCAATCTCATAATGCTGATAATCAATTCAGAGCATCTAGAAATGACAGTCCAATTTATTATACCATTATTCATTCAATAATTATTTTTTGTCCACCTACCTATATGCCAAGCAATATGATAAACAATGGAAAAACAGGGGTGAACAAGAGATAATTGTAACCTGTGATCAGTTACATAAAATTAGTAATTCTATATAATTAGTTTATTATTTTTAAATGCTTTATAGAAATATAAACATTAATATAATTTTGTAAGTTATCTAAAATATATTCAGAGATGGAGTGCATTTGAGAGCTTTTGGCTATTTGTCCAATATTATTGACAAAAAAGTTTTTTTTTCAATGGCTGTCTAGTTCACTACCGTAAGTTCCTAAAGCAAGCAAGCCAGTCAGCCAACCATCCATCCATCCATCCATCTAGAAATACTTCTTGTACTCTATGTGCTAGTCAATGTTTCAGGTATCGGGTTCTCAGCACAGAACAAAGTAGACAAAATCATTGCCTCTGTGTGACTCACACTGTAGTGTGACCCATCATGCCTTGATAGAAAATTGCCTGACTTGAGAGGCAGATGTAGCACACCTAAACAGTACAAAGCTATGAAGACTTCAGCTAAAATAATTGAAGAGTATCAAAAAAAATGAGGCTTATGTGATAGAGGCTTATGTGATAGGCCCAAGTAGTTCATATAAGATTAGTGTGAGAATAATAATTAATGAAGTACTAAGGTTGGGTTTTATCTTTTATCTTTTCCTTTGCCTATTCTTTGAGGTGAAAAGCGAGACCATGTGAGGAAGAAGAAAAGCAATGGATCTTGGATAATCTTTAAAGAAAAGAAAATTCAACCAAAATGCCCTTCGATAGACGACTGGATAAAGAAGATGTGGTACATTTACACAATGGAATACTACTCAGCGATGAGAAATGATAAATTACAGTCATTTCTGGCAACATGGATGGACCTAGAGACCATCTTATTAAGCGAAATAAGTCAGACTGAAAGAATCAGGAAACACATGACCTCACTTATAGGTGGAATA
>PVKE010033539.1:0-17875 GCA_004027555.1 Craseonycteris thonglongyai
TAAAGTCCTCCCTGAATCCCAGGTCTATAAGTTTAGTGCCAATGTTTTCTTCTATGCGATTTATTGTTTCCTTTCTTATTTGGAGGTCTTTAATCCATTTTGAGTTAATTTTGGTATATGGTGAGAGATCGCAGTACACATTCAGCCTTTTGCATGTGGTTTTCCAGTTTTCCCAGCACCATTTACTAAAGAGGCTTTCACAAAGAGTTTCTTAGTAAGCCATTATATGCGTTGGACATATTAGAAGGAAATTTGATGGCTTTTGTAGAGAAACTCTCATAACTGGAAAACTTAGTAGGCAAGATGTTAGTGAAGAGAGGAGGTGGCTATGCTCACATAGTGGCCATGAGTGTTTGGCATGTATGACATACAGAGCAATCCAATCTCAAGTCACTCTTTCATAGGTGAAGTAGGCCGTGAAAGGACTTCACTGTTAATAGAGCAGAATATTTATTTAAGAACAACTGGGTTTGAGAGACCTTGATTAGACTCTGGTATGTCTTATTGTTAAAATTTGTGAGGTATGAGGAGCATATTCTGAGCTATTTCTGTGACTCCAGCCTCATTTTTCTAAAATAGACACCAAAGACATAGGTAAATAACCACATCAGTATTTGTTTCTGGGAGCCTCATTACTACCTTATTTTCTAGGATCCCAACTACCTTGCTTTTTTCCTAAGAGTTTTACATTTTATTTTTTATTTTTACTGAATAATTATAGATCTCTGTTCCTCATGACGCAAATTTTTGTCTTGAATCAGGAACAAATTTCCCAGAAACTGGATTAAACAGAATTTCAATAGGTTACTTGTGTCATACTACAAGCACTCCTCTTCCTTACCCACACTGAGCTAATGCCATACAATAGGTTCCTGGTACCTTCACTCTCCTATTTTCAAGGTGATTTCTCTATTTTTGGTAGAGAGTTGGGGTGGAGGGGTGTTACTTTACCTCCTTTGCTTTAGATTCTTAATTCTAATGTCTGGGATTTGTTCACGATCTCAAAATTCTCTTAATTATTTCTCATTTGGATGAGGCTTAATGCAAAATAGGTTCCTGGTGACCTGACTTGATATCTGAATTTTGTGGTGTACATATAATTTAAGCTTCCACTGCAGCTTTCAATTCACTTAAAAAGCATATTAGCTGTTTTGCTGATTATATATGAAAATACATAGTTAATTTTTAAAATTGTTTTTGACAGAGAGAGAAAGAGAGAGAAGGAGGAGGGCCCAGAGCAGTCTCCATAGTTGCACGACATCAATTTTCTGCATAGTTTTATTCTATAGGTGGGCCCAGGGCTGTGGAGGGCAGGAACCAGCCAGGGATCCTCACAAATGGAAGGCATGCCAGGGGTGGGAGCCAAACTAGGAGGCCTCTCACATAGGAGGCTCCCCCTGGTGAAAACTGAACTGGGGGCATACCTCAGTTCAGCATATGAGTGCAGACAGGCTGGGGCCGGTATTCGATCCTTAGACCCTGGAGCTACAAGATAAGCACTCATCCCAGCATCCCCCATAGTTAATTTTTTAAGTGCACTAGTGCCTCTCAAATGGGGAAGAAAGGAAAACTCTAATAGAAGAGAGCATGTGGATAATAAACTTGACACTAGAGCAAGCAGTTACCTGTTAAGGAACGCTCTATGGATTCATTCGAGACTATCCATGCAAAGAACTTTGTTCTGGAAGAACTTGTCCAATTATACTTCTCTAACTTCTGCATAATCATACTTTTCTCCCTTAATCTCTTAAATTGTCAAGAAAAACAAACAAACAACAAAAACACATTATTTTGTTTCAGTGGAAATACTGTATTTTTTTCTGGGGTTATTTAAAGGAAACATAATTTACAGGAAAGGATATTACCTCATAATAAGGCTTATATTCATCTCTGCCATTAATTTACTCTGTGACACTAGGGAAGTCACTTTATAGCTCCGGAGTTCAGTTTCCTTATTTCAAAAGTTAAAAATTTGAACTATAGCCACCAAATCTCTTACTATTAGTATTTCTGAATTTCTTGGTTTTAAGGTTAAAATTGTCTTAGCCAATGAAACCTAGGCTGGTAGTGTTATTTGGAGTGAATATCATATGGTAGTTTAA
This sequence comes from Craseonycteris thonglongyai, assembly GCA_004027555.1. Classification (NCBI taxonomy): domain Eukaryota; kingdom Metazoa; phylum Chordata; class Mammalia; order Chiroptera; family Craseonycteridae; genus Craseonycteris; species Craseonycteris thonglongyai. Next base: position 2,103 of record PVKE010033539.1, read on the forward strand.
ATACTAGTGAATTGCTTGACAAAAGTTCTGGAGTTGGTAGGCACATTTAGCAGCTAATAGCTGAACCTTGATAGAACCTTGCTGCATGTGTTGTAGAATTCACCATCGGGCCAGCTTGCTGTAAAGTTCTTTTTATTGTTTCATTACCAAAAAGTTATAAAGTATTCTCATCTGTGAGGCTGCTTGTCCTATGGCATTAGACCTTTAATGTATAATATCTCTAGGGTGGTGATTGTGTGCCTTAATTCTTTATTGTTTAGACAATGTTGAGCACATCAGTTCAGGGCACTCACTGTTCTTTGTGAGAGATAAACAAATTGAAACATCCTCCAGAGAGAATGATCAAGAATGGTGAACCACTTATTATGAGGAAGAAATGAAAATAGGGATATTTTGTACAGAAAAAGAAAAATATAAGGGCACTATAATAGCTGTTTGAATGTTTTGAAAGTGCTGCTATTCTAAATGTTTCCAGGGGACAGAAATGTTTTCATGGGGTGGAAATGTCTCCATGGGATGAAGCAGTAGGATTTTATTCCTATAAATATGAATGCTTGATAACCCTCCAAGAGGGAATGGACTGCCTTGAAGACTTGTTGAATCTTCTATTAGTGCTGATGTTTAAGGAGAGGCAAAAAGTTACTGGTCAGGGAATTTTTAACAGCCACCACCACCACCACCACCACCGTCACCACCATCACCACCATCACCACCATCACCACCATCATTTAATGAACACTTATATGTAACAGGTACTGTTTTAAGTGTTTTATTTTTGTTAATTCATTTAATTTTTATAGCAACACTGTGAGATAGGTTGTGTACTATTATTATTATCACTTCCATTTTATGGATGAGGAAATTAAGGCACAGAGAGATTGTCTAACTTGTCTGGAGTTATTATAATTTATATGGGAGGTAGGTTGAAAATCTGGGATTTAACTACAAAATTTGGACCAGGGAGCCTATACTTTAACTTAGACCACCTTTTCTTGCACAGCAGATTCAAGTACAGATGGGGTTTAGAGAATTAGGTGTTTGTTTGTTTTTTTTAAGATTTATTTTGTTGATTTTGGGAGAAGGTGGGGGAGAGAGAGAGAAGTGGGGAGGGGAAATAGATGTTTAAGGACCTTTTACTCTTGAGGTTTGATTCTATATGTGAGGCTGATAGTGTGTACATGGTGCAAGGCTCTTTTATGTGCTTATCTTGCCAAGATTGGGGATTTTAAATATTCTTCTATATTTACTTTGTTCACTGTATTTACTTCCACTTATTAAATATCATGGTGATGAGAGCATTTTAAAAAACTTTCATGATTCTTTTTCTTTGAATCAAAATGATATTTTAAAAATAATGGCTTTTTCTGAGAAAGACAAATACCATATGATTTCACTTATATGTGGAATCTAGAGAACAGAATAAGTGAACAATCAAAATATAAAAAAACAACCCATGGACACAGACAATAGTTTAGTGTTCACCAGAAAGGAAGCGGGGAAGAGGTAGAGGAGGAATGGGGGATTCAAATATATGATGATAGGAAAAAACCTCACTCTGGGTAGTGAGTATTCAATGCAACACATAAATGATGTATTGTAGAATTGTACACCTGGAACCTGTGTCACTTTATTGACCAATGTCACCCCAATAAACGTAATAAAAATAATGGCTTTTTCTTTTTAGAATGCAGAAGTCATAACACTTAGCAAATATTTGTAATAAATGTATGTTATATGAGGTGTGATAAAAATAGATGAATATTTAAGTAAAATTTTTTTAAAGATTTATTTTTATTGTTTTTTGACACAGAGAGAGACAGAGAGAATGGGGAGGGCCCAGAGCAGTCTCCATAGCTGACAGCATTAGTTTTCCATATAGTTTCACTCCACAGGTGGGTGCAAGGCTGCGCAGGGCAGGAACTGGGCCGGGAACCTCCTGCATAGGCCCCAGCAAGAACTGAACTGGGGGCACACCCTGGTTCAGCATATGGGTCCGCATGGACCGGGCCCAGGAGCTTCAGGGCTGCAAAGCGAGCGCTTAACCCACTGAGCCATCCCAGCTTCCCCCAAATAAAAAATTTATTGCAGTAAAAGACACATTGCCATTAATCTCCCTCAAAATACTCCCCTTCATTTTGAACACACTTATCCCCTTGAACTTGCCACTTTCTGAAGCAATCCTGGAAGTCCTCTTTCCTGAGTGTCTTTAGTTGCACTGTCGTGGCTGCTTCGCTATCCTGAATAAATGCAAAACATCTACCTTTCATGGCCATTTTGACTTTGGGGAAGAGCCAGAAGTTGCACAGTGCCAGTCTGGTGAATAAGGTGGATGAGGGCATACCATAACATTTTTATTGGATAGAAATTGCCATATTAGAAGCGTTGTATGACCTGAGTCAATTCAGGCATTGAGGCAGCCAAGACAGTGCAGCTGAAGATGCTCATTAAAGAGGACTTCCGGGGGGCTAATGCCAATGTTTTTTTATTATAATAAATATGTAAACATTCGCTGTATTTTTTGATCACAAGTTGTACATCATGAATGAATGTACTGTTATTGAACAGTATAGTAATAGTATAAAGTGACATGATGTTTTTATAACTTTGAGAATGCTATGTAAATTTAATATATCCTACCAAGTATCAGTTTTAATAAAAGGGAAAAATAATACACTTTATTTCACTGTTAGAGCACATGATACTTTTATCAGGAGTAAATTGTTGGTAATTGGAACCAAACTCAGTATTTTCATTTATGTAAGTTTTTTAAACCAATGTTTTTCCTCAACATAAGAAACATTAGAAAAAAACATACTCTTTTCTCTGAGAAAGAAGCTATAAATGTTAGCAATTTAGTTTTCAGCATATTAAAAAGGTTAGATATTTTTTGTTAGCAAGAAATTATTGGAACGTAGATTAGGTAAAGCCTTTTCTGTCAGGCACCCAATAGCACTGTAGTGGAATTACTCTTATATAGCACAGTTGCAGGTAGCTTTTGGTTTATCCAAAAAAAAAAAAAAAAAAAAGGAATTTAAAGCAGGGAATCAGAAAAAGCAATACATATATAGCATATGTATAATATAACTTTATACAAGGGTTATCTGGAAAACATCCAGCCGTAAAAGCCTCTATTTTTCTCAGGGTTTTCCCCGTGGAATCCCCTTTGTTAGAATGTCCCTTCCCAGAGAGGTTTCAGGGTTCTCCTCTCATGCCGCCATTTTAGGACCTCCTCTCCTCTATTTTTCATTTTACATGGCTGGATACTTTCCACACAGCCCTTGTATATTAATCACTAACATGATTAAGTTGCCAGCACATGGTAATTTAAAATTTAAAAATCAACTTTCAGGTAGTTTTATTGTTGTTTTTAATTTCTTTTCAGACATTGCACTCCTTAATTTCCTCTAGTGAAAGACTACCAGGAACATATATGTAGCTGAAAAACTTGGATTTCTTATTCATTCCAGTAGGGAGAATGCACATCATAGAGAACCATGGAATGTCTCAGTAAGAAAGTGTTTGGAAGAACAATTTTTCGGATTTGGGCTTTGATTGAGTGATTTTGAGTAGGTTCTAAGGAAACAGGTTTGCTATAGATTGGGGGATGTCAGAAGTAGAGGGAAATCTATAATTGGGTATCTCAATAAATTGTATCTTTAGGGAAGGCAGACTAGAGTGAGGGTAAAACTGTAGTTGTAAGGGCAGTATAACTAAAATAAAAAAGCAAAAAAAAGGACAAACAATGCAATAAGAATGAACACATTTAAATCAGTTTTGCTAATGAATGGAGGAAAGGGTAAGAGAAGATAATATTCTGTTTCTACTATTAGATTGGGCAGTAGGAAGGGAAGCTAATTCATGCAGCTCCTTAGAAAGCCCATTTCCCAGTTGTTTCTACCAACTTCAATGACTTTGGCCTGTTTGTGGGTTTCAACTCCATTAGGTAGGGCAAGAATTACATTCCTGTTTAGGAAAGTCTTTGGTTTATACTTTCTGAGTTTCTCAATTTCTCACATCTTCTCTGATTTTTGCAACCTCAGACCACTGCTTTCTTCTGCTTGGGGTATGGCTGCCCAGTCACATTCCTGGTGTAGATACAGTTGACAACCCAGATGGTTGTGTACCAGCTCCTGGACAGAATGGAGATAATCCATATGCAGTTAGGTTAAGTGGGAATTGATAGTATCCTTATAAAAAGCTAATTACATGCACTAAGGTTACTGGAGCTTGGTAAAGGGCCAGATCTTGGTGGAATTAGTTTGGGATGACTTCATAAAGAGGTGATTTTTGAGCATTGACATTGAAGAGAGTAATGTCATTTAGTATTTATTATTCCACTTAGATGAATATATAAATAAAATAAAAACCTAAAAATTGTGCCAGTGGTTATCATGACTATAAGTAAATAAAGACCTAAAAATGGTGCCAGTGATTATCATGACTATATTTTCAGAACTGAAAATTGGAACAAAGGGCAATTGGACAAAGGACCTTTGGGTTTAATAATAAAAATAGTTATAATTTATTGAGTATTTACTTGATAGGCACTATTCAACATGCTTTACAAGTTATTCGTTTCTTATAGCGAGTATGTGAGATAATAACTGCATCCTATAAAAAGTCAGAGTTTAAACTCCCATCCCCTTGATTATGGGCAAGGCTTGGTGACTCACTATTGAATAGAATGCATTGACAGTTACATGGCATGACTTCCCAGGCTTGGTTAGAATCAGTGATACAGCTTCCATGTGGCTCTTTTTGGGACATGTACCTTTGGACATCTGAATGGCCATGGAAGAAGTCTAGATAGCCTGAGACCAACATGCTGGCAAGAAAGCATCATGTGGAGAGATCACACAAATATAGAGGAAGTTGTCTAAGGAACCCAGACTTCAGCCCTGAGCATATGAAGTACTCACATCTGTGAGTATAGAAACCTTTGAGATGACTCCAGCTTTAGCCACTGACTTAATAGTAACCTCATAAAAGACCTGGTGGCAAAACCAACCAATCCAGATGCTCCTGAATTCCTGACTCACAGAGCACATAAAAGATAATAAATGATTATTACTCTTTTGAGCACTGAATTTTAGGGTGATTTTTACACAAGAATAGATAACTAATTTTATTTACTTATTTTTATTTGTGTAACAATAGATAATTGATTTTATTATAGACCCCTGGAATGGAAAAAACATTGGATATGGTATCAGAAAACCTACATTTAAGTTTTAGCTCTGCCAGTTCTACCTGTGTGACATGGGAGAAGCCACATAACCTCTGGGTGTTACTTTTCTTTCTGTTGAAAATGAAGATGCAGAATTTGGTATTTAGTTCTTGGTAACACATTTTTTAGAACAGTGTCTAGTCATTAGACTGTATCAGAGGAGGAAGACAAAGGGTCTGGAAACCATGTCAAATGAGAAATGGGTGTAGAAACTGGAGGAGTTTCACCTAGAAAGATACTTTATTTTAAATCCTCCCTTAAGATATTCAAGCAACTCTAATATGGGAGAGAAAATAAATTGATTTTGTATATCCTGAGGGCAATTGGGAAGCAATGGGAGATAATGATAAGGATCTAGATTTTTAACTAATACAGAATTCACTTTTCAATAATTAGACTTATTAGAATGTTATTTGAGAGCTCTCAACTGCAGAAATACCAGTGAAAGAAAGCTTGGTTATTTTTCTGGGTTCAGTATAGGGAGCCTATACTGAATAGAGAATATTCTAATTCTCTAGACATCTTCAAGAAGGTCAAACTCTATTCTCTTAATTCATTTTTATATTTCTAATTAACATCTCTTTATAAAACATTTTTGTTCTTCTTTACTATAGAAAAGAATAAGTTCATCAGTTATAAATTAGAGAACACAAATGAGCAAAAATAAAGAAATAAAAATCACCATTAATGTTATTATCATATAGAAATTGCTATAAATACTTTGGTTTATACAAGTATCTTCCTAGTTTTTCTTATGTGTGTGTGTGGGGTGTGCGCACATTTACCTTAAACATATATATAACAAAATTGAGATTATATATTCAATATTACCACATGTCATTTCTTCATTTAATGTCTTTCCTTGTAAAGAAGTAATTTCTACAACTTTTTTTTTTTGGTATTCATAGTCAATCTTGAAAATAGTATTTATTTTTTGATCAAATATATTACTTATGATGTAACATTTGAAAAATATAAAGAACTGGCTCCCACCCCCCCCCAAATAAAAAACTGCAGTAGATTTTCTGTTAACTAGAATTCAAGCAACTGGCACTTGTAAGCAATCAGCAAAAAAATCTAAGAAATAACACTTTAAATAAAAATTAAAATAAAATCAATTTCTAGTGGAAACATAAGTTTAATCTTGGTGTTCCATACCTTGGGTCAGCCTAGTCAATAGTACAGCTGCCAGAAGCCTAGTTAATGATGAAATCTGTGAGTTGACTCTATGAATGACAAAATGAATTTGTCTTGAGATGAATTCAACAACTGACTTGCTGTGGGTGAAGCCATTCCAGTAATTTATTACAGAAGACATAGAAGCTGTTGCAAATCTTGGAAAGATGAATGTTGCAGAGGAGAAAGAGAGTGATGATGATGGTTGTGAGGTGAAAAATGTATCCTAGCAGAGAGCTACTGTTGCACTTGAAACTGTAATAGCTTTTGCAGAACAGCAACCCTTCTTCACTTTTCAGCGTGTTATGTAGCTGCACATCATGCAAAACCTGAATTTGTATGAGAGGTGTAGGGCCTCAAAGCAAGCTCATATTCATTCACTTTCAAAAAGCTGCACACAAGTTTGCTAGTACAGCACCATCTACTGATGTATATCTAAAACTATCCACATCCACTTCTCCTGATCCTGTCGTGGCTACATCATCAGATCCTGATGATCCTGTCACGATGTCTACCAGTAAACTCTCTACCCCTTATTGTAACAGTTTTAAGTATGTGTGTGTGTGTTTTTTCCTAAGTTACTTGAAGTTAAAAAGATTATGTTAGTGCAGTTCATTAAGTTGGAAAATTTATTGAGTGTCTTTTAACTAATAGTGCAGGGGAAGCTGGGATGGCTCAGTGGGTTAAGTGCTCACTTTGCAGCACCGGGGACCAAGGATCGAATCCTGGCCCCAGCCCATGTGGACCCATGTGCTGAACTGGAGAGTTCCCCCAGTTCAGGTCTCTCTCTGTCTCTGTATCTCTCTCTGTCAAAAACAATAAAAAAAAAAAATTGCATACTGCATTCACAAGGCTTTTTTTTAATAATAAAACTATTACATTGTTTGTCTTAATTTGTCTTAATTTGCTTTTAATTACCATATTTTAATGTTAATATCAAGGCAATACAGAATTTATGGTATGGTATGGTATGGTATGGTATGGTATAGTATCAGGTACTTGTTAGGCCAATTTTTAACAGTAACTCTCAAGCAACCAGAAACTACATTTATCCATCACTTACCAATCCCCATGGGTACTGGTTAATTGAAAATCTGTACCTATTATTCCAACACCCAAGAGGACTACTAATTTTATTGCATATTCTGGTGATTTCTATAAATAACTTTTTCTTAAAAAATTTATATTGATGTTTCTCACTAACATACTTTTCACTAACAATATATTATAAATATTCCCATATCATTACATTTTCAGCAAAAATATGATAATCAATAATTTCAAATTATTCTACCAGATATATAAAACCATAATGCCTGCAAATAATCCCTACAACATGCAGGTTGTCTCTAATTATTCTTCACTATTAACAACACTATATTTAACATACATAATATATTTTTAATGACCATGTGGTATTCCATTGTATAGCTATATAATCTTTTATTTTAAAAATCCCTTATTTTTACTATCTCAGTTCTCATTATTTTGCTTAAATATTAAATCCTGTTATTGTTTGAAAAAATTTTTTCCCTTAGCTTTAAGTTTTGATTATTTTTGAAATAGTTGGTGAATAATTGTTTCAACTTCATCAACTAACATTTTATTTGATGGAGGCATCTAGAAGAAGCATGAGAGATGGCCCCAGTCCTTCAAGTGTTAAAATATAGTTCCAAATGTAACTTACATATGCAAAATAGTAATGAATAATTTATTCTAGCATATTATTAAATTCTAAGTTGTGTGGTTTTTATTAAGTGATTTGATGTGTAGTTTGTGGTAAACGGGAGGATAGTGAGGCCCTGTAGGGTTAGGGAGGACTTCAAGGATAAAATGCAAGTGATCTGAGTTTTGAAGAGAGGATTGAGTGTGTAGTAAAAGAGAATGTAGTACATTCTAGGGGAAAGGAATAAGACTCTCAAAAGTTCAGAATTTTGAATAATTTGGCATTATGTTTACAGTATTTAAGTTGAACATCCTTTTGATACCACCTCTGAGCAACTAATTTTGAATAACACCTGAAAAATTAGAGCAATATTTATTTTAATATGTTTTTTCAATTATTATTGAAATATAATTGACATATAACATTGTATTAGTTTAAAGCAGTGGTCTCCAACCTTTTTGGCACCAGGAACCAGTTTCATGGAAGACAATTTTTCCATGGACCGGGGGTAGGGGTGACAGTTTAGGATGATTCGAGTGCATTGCATTTATTGTGAACTTTATTTCTATTATTATTATTATATTGTAATATATCATAAAATAATTATACAACTCAACATAATGCAGAATCAGTGGGAGCCCTGAGCTTGTTTCCCTGCAACTATATGGTCCCATCTGGGGGTGATGGGAGATGGTGACACTCGAAGTATGTTGCTTATGTCCAGTCTACTCTGTAATCTTGTTTTTGTTGCTATCGCTGCAGAAAACCCTGCTGTACAAAGATAGAATGTTAGAAATTAAAGCAGCCTTTTCAGTGCTTTTGTGGCAGTCTCAGGATATTCTGCCTTGACTTTAATCCAGAAGGTATAGAGATTTGACGTTGTCTCAAACATACCGTACTTTTAAGGCCACCATCGTTTGTGAGCTCAAGCAGTTGATCTTCTAGCATAAAGTTGATTCACTTGGCTTATTCTCAAATGGGTCGCAGATCCATTCCTCGTCAGTTCAGGAGTCTTTTATGATTGGAAGTAAGGCTCAAACTCTTATGAAAGCTTACATAGGTAATCGAGAACCAGCTGGGAGAAAGAAGGCCCTGGCTCATTCGCTTTCAAAATCTTTGCTAATGTTTGAAGCATGTCAAAAACCCCAGTGTTCACTCATCGCCCCCATCATTTCAGTTTGGCTTTGAATTCAGCCACTTTATTTGCCAACTTGAACACAGTTTTTGTTCTCTCTTGAAGTGACTACTTGAGTTTGTTAAGAAGGTTGAATATGTCACACAAGTAAGCAAGTTTTGCAACCCATTCCATGTCACTGAAATGTGCTGCCAATGGTGACTGTTTTTTTAAAAGAGATCTCTGGAGAGGCTCTCGTAACTCAGAAACTCTGGCCAATGATCTACCTTTAGAAAGCCATTTTACTCTGTCTTTAATAGAAAATGTGTGTGCTCTGTGTCTGTCTCCTCACAGAGCTGCACAAACAGACATGAGTTAAGGACATATACTTTAATGTGGTTGATCATTTTAATCACATCCTGGAAAATGTTAAATTCAGGTGACATTTATCAACTAGCCAGCATTTCTGTGTGGATGACACAGTGGAGTCATGTTCAGAAGCGACCTCTTTGACTTGAGTAGTGAAACTAGAAAGCCATCCAGTCATGGCAGCTAGTATCTCTGTGCATATCCTGACACAAAATGACCAATTCAGTTTTCCTGATATGTAATCATTCAAAACTTGAATAGTTCTGCAGCTGTGGTGTTGGTTAGCAACAAAAGTGCACATAACATACACTTATGCACATCTTCCTGGAAAATATATTGCACAAAAACAAGCATTGTTGCCTTGTCAACACTGGTAGACTTTTCAACCTGGATTGCATACAGTGGTGACTCATTAATCCTCTCTAGCAATTGTGCCTCAATATCTCCTTTCTATTTCATCGGTTGATCTAGTTATGGTGGTTGCTGAAAGAGGAACACCTTTTGAACTGCAGCTTCTAAAAGTTCATGACAAATCACCTTAGCATCAGGCAGGATCAGCTCTTCACCAACAGTAAAGGGCTTCTTAGCTTTAGCAATGTGGTTAACCACTAAGAGTGATGCTCTTATTTCAGACACACTTAATGTAGTTCTGCCTTTCAATAATTGTTTCTGTTCTCCATGTTCACATTTTATTTTTTCTTTTGAAAAACTCTAAAGGCTTATCTTTTAATGAAGAGAGTTTGGTCTGCAGTTTTGAAGTTTTCATGGCTTTGTTGGATAGCCGGTGGCCACATTATTATACAAAGCGGGCTTGGAGAATGTGAATCACCTGTTGCAATGAACCTGTAATTTAAGTAGGACTCTGGTATTTTCTTTTAAATGTAGCTTTCTTTTTGTTGGCAGTCTTAGAGTTTTCTGCTTTCTCACCATTGGGTCTTTCCCTCTTTTCAAAGAAGTTCTCCAGTGACATTTGTTTTTTCCTCATTTTGGCTAGGGCTTGTGGGCTTACCAAAACTGTGACTGAGACAAATGCAGTGTGGGAAAGAGGCATGGACAGAAGTGGTAAATAAAAGAATGGGTGTGCCATTTGTGGTCCATGGCCCAAAGATAGAAAAACCCCGGTTTAAGGTATACAGCATAATGATTTGACATCATGTATATATATATACATGTATACACATACACACTGTAAAATGACTATGACAATAAGTTTAATTAATATCTATCACCTCATATGTATTTTTAATTGAGGTATAATTGATGTACATTGTATTAGTTTCAGGTGTACAATATAAGAATGAGTCAATATTTGTATATATTACAAAATGATCACCACAATAAGTCTAGTTAACAACTGTCACATAAGTTTTATTTTTAATATTTAACATTTCTATTTCTCAGACACAAAAACATCTTAATTATTTTTAATTTGTTAAAATTGCTTGTGTTTACTAGAAACTCTGCCTAATAACTTTGTGTGTATATGTGTACTTCTGGATACTTTTTCAGTCTTCTACATATAATTTTTGACCTGTGTTAGATTTCCAACGAAGCACTCTTTATATAACCTAAATCAATTTTGTTTTAGTTCTTGTATTGAGACTGAGATTCTATTAAATAATATTTTGAAAGTTTTCTTCACTGGTAGGTTTGGTGGGGCCACTGAAGTTAAGGGTTGAGCTAAAACAAATTTATTGTAAATTTTCTTTGAATGAACTGATGCTTACTCAGTGCCCCATATGTTCTATTTGTGATGTTTATGTATTCAGTCATGTTATATAGTGGTTGTTTTTTACAAGAAAGGACAAAAGAAGAAAAGTAATGTTTTTATGTTATTTAGGAAAATTACAACTAATCAGCTTCCTAAAGGTATTCATAATTATATCTGCATTATAAGATTAAGGCAATGCACATTTATTTCATTGCTTTCTTAGGGATTGGTCTTTCTTAAAGTGGGATGCATCAGAATTAAAGAACCTTTGCATCTTGGGGTATTCAACAAAATTCATATTCCTGGGCTTTAGTCTTTGGGGTATGGGAGGAGGTGGGGGAATCTGCATTTTAACATATGTTTCAGGGAATTCCACACATTGAAGTTTGGGAACCACTGCTTTAGGGAAATGTTTCAAATCTCTCTACAGCTGTGCTGCAGTGACCTGCATCAAGACTTATATTATCGTTGGGAATCTTGCCTCAATTGGTATTTCATAGCACCTGTTTTGTTTTGGGGTAATTACAGAATAAATTGAGCTTTTATTTTCTTAAGAAAACTTATTTAAAATATATCTAGTACTCTAGAAAAAAAAATTAGTGATCTTTTGCCAAGTTTCTTTATTCTAATTTGGTATTATTGCTTTTTATTCAACAGTGATTTCTTCATTGTAAGAGTTTGGATTTATGTGCTCCTTTAACTCAAATGAATTGCCTATAGCCTCTATGCATGAAAGACCAATATTTCTTAAGTTCTGGACAGTTAAGAACTGAGGGCCAAAAAATAGTAAAATTTGCCCCCTTCCTTTGTTTCTCACAATGGTATAATATTTATACCATTAAGCCGTTTATGAATTCACTCACTGCCTATCTTGGTGCCTTGATGACATATTGCAAGTATTTCTTGTGCCTTTCATAGAGAAATCGTGATTTTGCAGCTTCTTGTTCCCTGCTTTCGGTAGTGTTGAGCCACTTTGCACAGATTATGGGGCACAGAGGTGGGTCATCGTTGTAGGAACCCATGGTTATTGTCTGTGCTTCAGGATGGCAGTGACCACATTCCCAGGAGTAATAAACAGGATAGAACATAATCTATTTTACAAATAAGTTAAATGAATAAATACAACTGAAATTAGTCCTGAGAGAAAAAAGTTTTCTTGTATGGAGCCTAAATGCTTTAAGGACAACCTAAAGTTGTTATTCAGGCTGGAGATCACACCTAGAATCTTTCAAGTGATGGGAAAATACTCTTTATTATAGTCAATGGTGAATTATTTGTAGGTAACCACTTCCACATAACTGTTGTGTCGACGTGGTTTTAATCCCTTAGATTGAGTCAGAGTTCATTTTTGTGTTTGACTTGTAGGTGATGACATGAAACTAGTTTGCATTTCAAATGAAAGTGATGGAAGCATGATTGATCAAATGGTTATTATTGATTCAAAAGAGCCTACTTTAGATTTCTGATAGAGAATATTAAGAGGTCAAAATAACTATGGCAAACATATCTCTTAGTTTTTGTTTGTACAAGATGAAGAATGAATTGGCCATCACCAGGAGCCATGTCCTAACCATGACTGGCATCTAAAGGGGTTTTGCATCACCCCACAGCATTATTGTAAACATTAATGAAATACAACATTTTCCCTTGGGGAAGGAAAGGATCTCAGATGAAGGTAAAGAAGACCTCTCTTTTCTGTTCTGCCCAATTTATTTTATCCTTTTCAGTTTACTTCAATACAAATGAAATGAGCATCTGCTCTGTGATAGACATTCTGCTAGAAATAGAAATTCAGAAAAAGATAAAGATTTGGCCCACGGTATTTTTTAACATCTTTGCTGAGATATAATACACAACACAATTTACCCATTTAATGTATACAATTCACTGTTTGTTTGTTTTTAGTATGTTTACAGACTTCACAATATTCAGTTTTGTTTAAGACTCATAACATTTTTTAGTAAACAATTCCTCAGGTCTAGAGCCGGTGGGGGTGGGGGGAATCTTTCTTGGCTCCATTCCTATGTCTGCTCTTTCCATCAGAATTATGGCACCTACCATTTATTAAACACTGCCTCCTATGAACTCAGCATTGTGCTTAGTTGCTTTATAAATGATGTCTCATTATGTGCTCTCAATAACCTTGAAAATAAGTTTTATTCCTATTTTATAGTGACAATAACACCTATATACCCAACATTTATTTTTTAGTTTTTTAAAGATTTATAGTCTTTGACTGAGAGAGAGAGAGAGAGAGAGAGAGAGAGAGAGACAGAGACAGAGACAGAAAGAGACAGAGAGAGGGGCAGAGCCCAGAGCAGTCAGTTTTCGACAGGTGGGCAGGGGCCGTGCAGGGTGGGGACTAGACCGGGGGCCTTTCACGTGGGAGGCACGCCTCCATGAGTTGAGGGTCAAACCGGAGGCCTCCCATGTGGGAAGCTTGCCCTGGGATGAACCGAGCTGGGGGCACACCCCAGTTCAGCATATGGGTTCATGTGTTGTGGGGCCAGGATTCGATCCTCAAACCCCGGGGCTGCAAAGTGAGGGCTTAACCCACTGAGTCATTCTGGCTTCCCCTCCAGCATTTATTGAGTATAATCATTATCTCATTTAATATATGTGGAAACTTACTTCTCTAGAGTTCATCTTCCTTTTCTCCCTCTTCCCATGAGCTATTAACTCTTAACTTTTGCTTAATATATTCTCCTCTAGTTCTTGAAGCTTGCTGGGCTTCTTGGTGAAGATAGACAAAATATAGGAGCAATTAAGATTTTTCAAGCTTCTGATAAGAATCACAAAGGCTAGATGCTTTATTTCACAAAAAAATTTATTGAGGGAGAGACTACTCATGCACAGACTATAAGATGAATGCAAGGCTATGGACAAATAATAGTTACTTTTAAATATTATTAGTAGCTCAGTTCTGATTTAGAGAGGTATAAAAACATTTTCTTTCTATAAACTTTTAGGTGTTTATTATTTTCAATCTAAGATTTGCTTTTCTTCCTCACAGATGTATCTAACCCCTTTGCCAGTTAGCTCTCTGCTCTGTACTGTGAATAACTTTTTGTGTAAATGTTTTTGTGATAAACTTGTTCTTTTGTAAAAAACAAACACACACATTAACAAATAAATATAAAAACAAACTGTTTTTAAATGCCACATGAAAACTGTGTGTGGCTGCTGAAGTGTCAGTGGTAAGGGTAAGGAATAGAAAGAAGTTTCTATAACTTTGGACTGATATATAGCTGAAAAAATGATTCTCCTCAAACCCCCGCACACAAAAATACTCAGGATGGTTAACTTTGTGGCACTGACAGATATTTTATATATTTTCTGGTGAAAAATTAACATTCATTTTTGAAGCCAATTTCTTTACTGGTTCTAAATTCAAGGATACTATTTTTGTGTACATATTTTTTTAGGTTGTGGAAAGAACATTACTATTAAAAGTGCCAGTTAAAAGAAAAATTTTACCAATCCCAATAATTGAGTCTGAACTATTTTAAATGAAGGGTGTAAATGAATAATAAATTGAAGTCTCTGTTTTAAAATTGTTTTTGAACCATTAAGCTTTCTAATTAAAAAAATAAACAGTTTGAATCTGCAGTTTCAGGTTAGTTCCTTTGATAATTGCTTCTTTAATGTTTAGTATTTTTTAAGCAGAGATAGTTAATGTATTTTATTTGTCCATCTAAGCACCATATACTGTCATTCTGAATTTGGTAGTTTTCTTCAATGATATGCAAAGAAACAAATGATCTAATGGCTTTACTTTATTTTGTTTTTCTAGGAGTCAGAGAATAATAAGTTATGTTCCCTATATTCCTTCCGAAATACCTCTACCTCACCACATAAGCCTGACGAAGGGAGTCGGGACCGCGAGATAATGACCAGTGTTACTTTTGGAACCCCAGAACGCCGCAAAGGGAGCCTTGCCGATGTGGTGGACACACTGAAACAGAAGAAGCTTGAGGAAATGACTCGGACTGAGCAGGAGGGTATGTGTGGACTTAACTGTTGGGCTTTATTCTTTTAAAGATTCCAGGCTTAAAAAAAAAAAAAAAAAAATCAGTGGGATTTCAAGGGCCAGAGAAGTGCATAATTGGCACTAGCTAGGAAAAAGTTATGCAGGGGTTACCATGGTGATGACAAATTGTGTTCCATTAGGAGTGTTAAACAGATAGCTCCATTTTTGTAAAACTTTGTGCATTTTATTTGGTTCTTATGATAACAAATTAAGATTTTTTTTAAAAATTATATTTTATTGTTAAATTTAATGGGGTGACATTGGTTGGTAACAATTAGTTTCCCGATGTACAAGTCCACATCATATCACCCATGCATTGCATTATGTGCCCACCTCCCAGAATCAGCTCCCCCTCCACCACCATACATCTGGTGCCCACTCCCACCTCCCCCCACAACTCTCCCTCCACCCTCCTCCCCCCTCTCCAGGTAACCACCAAACTATTGAGTGTGTCCATAATGCTGGTGCCCTCTCCCACCT
>PVKE010033540.1:0-17875 GCA_004027555.1 Craseonycteris thonglongyai
AGAGAGAGAGAGAGAGAGAGAGAGAGAGAGAGAGAGAGAGAGAGAGAGAGAGAATGAACAACATATTTCAACCTAGAAGACTCGTGAACTATTTATCATTAAAGTAAAAGCCCTTAAAATGGCCTACCAGACACCCTGGGGCCTCCCCAATCCCCTCCACACCCACCCACTCCCATCTCCTTTCTCTCTCTCTCTCTCTTACTCCAGCCACAGCGACAACTCTTCGCTGTCCTTGAACAAACCAAAATGTTTCCTTTTCCTTGAACAACCTTCTTTCAAATATCCACACAGCTCCCTGGCTCCCTCCCTTCCTGCCCGGTTCACCCACACATACATTCCCTTTCCCTCACCCTTCTTTATTTTGCTTCCTGCAGCATTATGATGTTCTGTATATTCAGTCACTACCTGGTTTATTGCGTCTCTCCTGACTGGAATGTAAGCTTTTGAAGGCAGAGACTCGTGCTAAATCCCCGTTGACTGAAAAGGTGCGTGGTAACTTCTAGGTGCTCCAATATACCTTTGTCCAACAAATGAACATGTGAAAGAGTGGATGAGACACCAACATATGTGGACCATATTTTCTAGACTCCCTTGCAGAAATGTTTTCTGAGATGAGGTTTAATATTTTGCTCCTAGAAAGAGCTGATATAAAAAATAATTCTATATACGTGGTCTTTCTTATTCTTTCAGAGTTTGAGAACATGAGCCCTGTTATTGCCCAAGGTCTCTCACACAAGCATCAACACAATAAATTGCTTTACCAATCCAGAGCCAGGAGGTTTCCCTGGAGTGACACTGATTTGCATCATTTAAATATGACCGTGCAGACCTCATAGCATCTTCCTCTTAGCTGCCAGGATAACAATATCACTGTTGTTATCAATACACAGAAAGTGTGTGTGTATGCACGTGTAAGAGATGGTTCTAATTAAACTTATCTGCACTTTTGTCCATTTTATAATTTTTCCCTTGCTGGTTATAACTTATGTTGATACAAGAATGTATGTGTGCTTTCTAGGTCCTTACTGTGTTGCATGGAATTAAAAGTAATGTTGTTTTACTGCTTTTTAAGAGACCTCCTCAGTCCTTAAAATTGCATCTGAGTCCTCTGAAATGGAGAAAACTAAAAAAAAGAAAAAAAATAGGGCAAATTATCACTGTACTAGAATCAACCCAAAGGAGAATGATCTCCCGGAGTATGGAGAGGGGCAGGGAGAGAGAAAATTAAAATAGGACACCCCTGGGGCCCTGATGGAAGAGGGGGAACATTGTGCTCTATTGCCTCCAAGCAAACCGAAAGGCATCCTGGAATCTCCATTACCCTATTGAGTACAGCATTCGTGTTGGCCTCTCTCCAAACAGGTTTAGTGGGAAAAGTATTAACACCTGCAAGGTGGTCCCACAGCAAGGTCCCTGAGGATAGAGGTTGCAGCATAGCTGAGGAAAAGCTGGTGATAGGCTGATTCCAACCCCATGACATCTGCAGCAAAGTGACAAGGCACTATGTCTTATAGCAGACTGCAGTTTCCCAACAGGAATGGTAGAGGACTGTCTGAAACTCGTATGTCCCACAAATGGACATACAATGAGTGAGCAACACTGTCTTTGAAGAACATAATCTACACACCAGAACAGGCATGGGTTTGTTTAGGTCTAAGCCATGGCAACAAATTTTAACTTTGCGGCTCTCAGAACAGCTGTACTGAGGGGCCTTGGGCAAGGCTGGCCACGGTGTTCCTAGACTCCTGACTCTCGGTTTTGTTGTATTATATCTTCAAAGGCACCTAAGTGTTAAACCTTCAGTTCATTTGCACAGCCCAGCTAAGAAAACAAACCAACTCCCAGACCTCCCTGCGTGGCTGTAGACAACCTTTCTTCTTACCTCCCCCTCCAAGACTGAAGTTGTTTTCAGTAGTTTGCAAACAAACAAACAAACAACAACAACAACAAAACCCACCTGCTTGTTAGTTTTAGGGGGAAAGCATTGACTAAATGAATTATGATTAAAAACAGAATCAAAAAAGCTAACTGTTCTCTAGGAGAAGCCAAAGTCATTTCAGGGAAGGTAAATGCATGTGTATCAATCAGGGCAGACCCACAATCCCCACAGGTGGTTTAATGTTAGACGGGAAGAAATGTAGACGGCCTTCCAGGTAAGTGAAGTACAAATCTTGCTTTCCTGAGAACCTGAGAAATTCAGAGTTTCTTTAGAATAGTGGTGTCCAATCTTTTGGCTTGCCTGGGCCACATTAGAAGAATTCTCTTGGGCCACACATAAAAATACACTTAACACTAATGATAGCTGATGAGCTAAAGAAAAACATTGTAAAAAAGAAAAAAATCTCAATATTTTAAGAAAGTTTATGAATTTGTGTTGGGACACATTGAAAGCTGTCCTAGGCCACATGTAGCCAGAGGGCTGCAGGTTGAACAAGCTTTCTTTAGTGTTTTCTGCAAATTACAAGCATCTTCCACTAAAAAAATTAAACTAAAATGCCAAGTACTTACCTCTTGCTGCTTTTATGTGTTAGGTTTTGAAGATGTTTCAAAAGAGAGTCACTAACACACACAAACCATCAAAGTGTATAAACCACTCATCTAGTTAATTTTCATAGAGGAAGAAGTTCTGGTCAGGATGGGTGAAGTTGACATTTTTAGGGTCAGAGAAAGAATAAGTAATCAACAGGAACAAACACCTAAATCAATTATTCTTGGCTCTTCTGTGGTTTACTGCCCATCCCACCCCTCAACACCCCGCAATGAAGGTTATCTTTATTTTTTATATAAAGCAAAGCTTTATTAGTAGATTAAGAATTTAACTTCTCATATTCAAAATAAGAGAGACTCAAACATCTGTTAGAAGTTCTTTTAAAACTTTAACCACTTTTACAAAAGTCAATAGAATAATATAATAACCTTCAAGGAGCCCACCATGAAACTGTAACAATTTTAAGTTTATGGTGACTCTGACTTCATTTATACTCTCATCCACCCACCTTTGAAGTTTATCTTTAATGGTTAGGGAAATTAACACTCCCAATCTGGAATGATGAGAGAAACAAAAACCTACCATTGGCAGGGCTGCTCATCTGCTGCTGACATTTAGTCCTCCAGTTCAGCTCAGGCAACAGCCAGATCCGTGCGAGAGCTGCTGCATTTTCTCTGCTTTCCACCAGTGCCACAGAAATCTTGGTGGGAAAAAGTGTGAAAGAAAACTTGCAAAATCCCCAGAGCAGACCATACTTTTTGATGTGTCTAATTTGCAGAACTCGAAGCATGAGTCTCTGGTTTTAGATACAAGAGGAAGAGAGAAAATGTTGGTTTCTACTTGTAGTCTGTTTCAGGGAGAGCTAAGCAAGACAAGCCCTCTTCTAAGTTTGACTTGTGGGCCTGGAGCAGCATCACCAGCGCTCCTCAGAAACGCAATTTATTGGCTTCAGCCCTCTCCACTGAATCAGAGTCTCAGGTGATTCTCGTATTAAACTGAGAAGCACCTGTCTGGGTCTGGAACAGGTGCGTCCCAAAGAGAGGTCTCCAGACCAGCAGATCAGCCTTAGCTGGGAACCCAGTATGCAGCTTTTCACCCTGACTCAGATCTATGAAATCAGAAATTCTGGGGGCTGGGGCTCAAGAATCTAGTTTTAACAAACTTCTAGATGACTTTGGCATGCCACAGAGTTTGAGAACCAATGGTTTAAAATGTGAAGACAGGCTTAATTAACTCAGTGCATTCTCTCTAAAGAAAAGGATTAAAGATAAGCTACTTTTTCCCAAATTGTATTTTGTAGAATAAAATGTTATTAATAGATGTTCTTTAAATAAAAGGGTTTATAGTCAGATATATATGGGAAATAGAGTAAAAACTGTTAATTATTTTTATTTTTCATGGCAAGACTACTCAGCTTAAATGTGTATTAGGAATCTCTGAGAAGAGTTGATGGCAATTCCCAAATTTATTTGGGAACATAAGTGAAGCTATAGCAGTTCATTCACATATTACACAATATGTCTCATTTTGTAAGCAAAGGATTAACAACTTGAATTTATTTTTTGATTTTTACTATCCACAAGGCTAGATAGGTTGTTTGTAGCTCTGGTATGTTCACTTACTCTATCTTATTTATGAGTCATAGGAAAGCCAGGATGGCTCAGTTGGTTAAGTGTTTGCTTTGCAGCCCCAGGGACCAAGGATCGAATCCCGGCCCAAGCCCGTGAAGACCCATGTGCTGAACTGGGATATGCTTCCCATGTAGGAAGCCCCAAGTTTGGTTCTCACCCCCTGATTCGACCCCTAGCTCGAGGGGACATGACTCCTATGTGGGAGGCCCCCAGCCCAGTTCTAGCCCTGTGCAGCCCCCACCCACCCATGTGTGGAACGAAACCATGTCGAAAACTGATGCCATACAACTATGAAGACTGCTCTAGGCCCTCCCCCTTCTCTCTGTTTACCTCTGTCTCCCACTCTGTCAAAAAAAACAATAAAAAAGTCTTAAAAAAAATAAAAAGTCACAAGAGCTCTTCAAGACACTGGAGAATTATCCTTCAAGATGGCGAAGGAACACACTGGTGAAAACAGAACAAGCAAACACATGCTCAACACAGGTCTGCAGATTTTCCCAGTCAGAAGGTTTCTAAGTGAGGGAACAAATGACAGTTAAAGAAATTGGTCTACTGGTCAACTGCTCAGGGTGCCCATCCAGAAGAGGCTCTAGACCACCACTGGACACTTTATGAGGGGGAGAAACTTATAATTTACTAAGTTGATTCTTGAGGAGAGTACTCCATGGGGTTGAATGTGTTACTTTGATAAGCAGCTCGGAGACGGGACTGAGCCTCCTGAGGAAATACCACCACCAAACTTGGGCTGAGGGCTGTTTGGCCGAGTAGGGTGCGCAAGCAAGCAGCAGAGCTAAGGGGATCCTTTTTCAGTAAGTTGATCTCTGCTTCCAGGCATTCCCCACCTCCTCCTTTCTCTCAACAGAGTTCTCAACCTTCCTTCTACATATGTGTTGAATAAAAAAAAAAAAAAAGAAAAGCAATACTATTAACTTGGAGGAGATCCAAATTCCCAGCCTGCCTGTGGCAATCCCATTGATAAATCCAACCTGGGCGTAATGGAGAGTTGAGCGTAGATAGTTCTAGCAAATGCCAGTGGCTGTTTGTCCTAAATAAAGTTGTCTCTCTTTACACACTTTTGTGTACTTATGTACAAGTACTATCGGTCTATTTTCAAAACAGATTATGTTGGTCTCGAGATAAACTGAACTGTGCTTTTGACGTATTCCAATGGCTCTCCATCATATTAATGTGAGAATGAAATGTATTAAGGTGAGATAAACTTAATTACAATCCTTTCAGGAGATTCTTTACTGATTTCCCCCCTCTTTTTAGTTTTCAGAACATTTCATTACAACCTGAAACTCAGACAAACACTGTAACTAAGTCGTGGCTCTCAAAAAATCTGAGAATAAAGTCATTAGTCTAAAGGACATTGTTTTTATCAACGTTATTTTAGTCTGAACCAGTTTAAGAGCCTGAACACTTGAGACTTAAGCCATAGCAGTCCATTCACATACTTCATAATATGTCTCATTTTTTGAACAAAGGATTAACAGCTTGAATGTAAGAAGCAGGTGTGAGCACTCTTGATAGGTCGAAACCTTAACACCGCCCTGACAAGTCTGTAATTTCTGGGCACAGTACATGGCATGCGTAAATTTTGTTTCAATATGTTTTCCATAGTGATAATTTAGAAAGTCTCACAGCCATATCCGACCCAGACTTCCATTCCTAGTGGCAGAAGTATTTGCTGATGATTGAAATGTCATGCAAAACAGATGTGAGGGCAGCTGGATTTTCCAGCTATGCTTCAGCAGACTTAACGGTGGTGCCTGCCATTACAAAATAGCAGCGAGATTTTATTTCAATTGAGTAAAAGAGAATATTAGGCAACCTTGTCAGTATAATTGGACATTCAACGGCTGTCGGAAAGTATCCAGCCATGTAATATGAAAAATAGAGGCATTTATGGCTGGATTTTTTTCCGGACATCTCTTGTCTATGTGGTTTTTCGCTGAGGTGCCACCTTTTCACGCTTCCACTTTTCAGATTTATAGCCTGGAATTAACTATCACACTGCAATATAACAATGAACTGAGTATCAACCATTCCGATCTGTTTTCCAACATCTTATAAATAGGTACTATTGACCTCGGGGTGGGGAAGTCATTTTAATTGCATTTCCTAGAGCCTTCTCCTTTGTTTGGAATCACATTCATTTGGTACCTATACTGCAAACCAACTTATTCCTGTGCTTTGAAATTTAGTGAAAACACAAAGAACAGCAAATAGGGCATTGCAAAGAGTCCTATGAAGTCACAAACATCTTTGAAGAACAGATGTCCAATTGCAAACTTCCCAACTATTAACTAACATCTGTGTGGCAAGCAACCGTGTAAGTCAGATATAGCTTTTAAGTTTTACATACTCTACCAAAATTTATTAAGTCCTAAACCTGTCCTTTACTAACAAAAAATATGGGAATTGTCCTTTATTAATAAGAGGGACTCAAAGAGAATGTGGAGGAAACAGTAAATGTTTTTCCTGATCTATTACAGTTTGTCTTACATTTGTCAGTAAATAACTGTATGGTTTTAGAGAACCATTTACCTGGGTTTTTATTTCCTCATCTCTAATACGTGGGTTAAAAATGCTTGACTCTCGGAGTTTCTCCAACTATGACATCCTTACTGTGTACTAGTATATCCTAGTACAACAGATTGAGTAATATACAACACTAATTACAAAGACTATACAACAAATTGTAGACCTACTGGGCTTGATCCTTCATGGCTGTTTATTGTGAAGTGAAAATTGCTAATCTCTTTGCTTTCTATTACTGAATATGAAAATAATCCATTTTAATATAATAAGGTTTAGGTTTATACTGAAAACTTTCCATTAACTAAAATACCAATCAATTAAGTACCAAAAATCTTCAATTAACAATATTTCATTCATTTTCACTGTAGAAAGATCGCTACTATAATAAAATAAACTCACTAAGAAACACTTCTGGTTATAAAGGATGTCCCAAAATTCATGCAAGATTTGAATTTTGTGTCATTTGTGCAGTAAAGTGTTGCCAATGAATAAAAAAGACAGTGTGACAGCTGACAGTTCAGGGTTATTAAAAATGGAGTGCTACACAAAAGAACACATTTTCATTGTTGAGCAATGAAAATTAACAATTTTTAATTATAAACCTGTTTTCTATCAAAATTACTTCTTGCGTGAATTTTGGGACACCCTTTATCTTATCATAGATCCAACTAAATTTCTTAGTCAGAATGTTCAATTATATTGGATGTTTAGGGGATAGACCTTGAAAATCACAATTAATGCAAAATTATGTTACTTTGCATGTTAAAGGTTAATCAGAGGATTTTTGACAATTAAGAGAAGTTAGAAGAATTTATTGCTTGATTTTCCAATTACCCAACAATATGCATCGATATTCTAGATAATGGTTTCAGTGTAACTGAAAATCTAAAGTTTTTATTATGTACCCAGATGTGTCAACTATCAATTTGTTAGTTTTCAGTTCCAAGTTTACCCTTCACTACCAGCTCTGTGATAGTGAACTGTACTCTAAGCATTTCACTTCTACCGGGAACACAGTGCTGTTTTGTGAGCCGTCCATCAGTTGAGAGAGCTAAGGGAGTATTTCAGAAGCAAGGGGCTTCTCTTCTTGGTTCCAGATGCTGCATTTTGCTTTTCCTTGCTCCAGCTGTGTGGTCCATTCATGGTACATGTGTGGGGGGACATCTGGTGGAGCTCTGCCCCAGGTGCATCCTTGGCCTGGGCCAGGTGTTTACCGCGCCCTTTCGATAAAGATGCCCTCTATCCTGGGCCTTGTACCCACCCACCAACCCTGACTTACCTGTTTGCTGGAGGGATCTTTGTTCCCAACAACTGAACTCCAGCTCTGGCCTCAGCAACCAGAAAACTTGTTTGTTGTTCAGTGAACCATAACATAACCACCCTTTCTCCAACCAAGTCTGACCTCCAGCCATTAGGAGGGGTAAGGTTACCCTTCCTTGGGTCCTCTCTTTCAGCCCTAGGTTAACCTTTTGAGTTCTCTGTTTATTTCCATAGCTACTTTCTTATCTTAGCTTAATAATTCTTTACATTAAACTTTTCCTCAGTTACTGTGTGATTTCTGTCTCCTGATTGAACCCAGTCTGATCCACCAGGAGTGATCAAACACATTTTCCCCTTGAAGCTCTGATTCATTCTCAACGTCTATACTATGTTGATATTGTTAAAAGGTCATCTAGAACCATTATCATTTGCTTATTCCTGAGTATTCAGGAATAAGCAAATGATAATAAGTTCATGTAACTGATTTATATATTTTCTTGGGGCAGAAGTACTGGATTCACTTCAGTGCTTCACATTTTATTTGAAGCATTGGTAGTGGTACCAAAAAATATTAAGCAGTAGCATAATAATTGAAGAGTGAAGTGAATAAGTTTCAGTTGATAATGCCAGAATTAAATTAACTTGTATTTTGAAGTTTATACATGAGAAGTTCCATGAATTCTCCTGCTTTCCATTTCATTCAACTAAGGAGGCTTGAAATCATCAGGATTCTCAAGCAAACAGCAATAGAGAAAGCGTCCAGGATCAGACGACATCTCTTAAGAGGGTCACCTAAGCAAAGACTGCTTATGCAAAAAATAATATTGATAACTCACTGGAGTTCATTTGACTTTTCTCTTTACCAAGGGTACAATGCGGCATACCAGTGACACGCTAAACAAAAACAATTTCAAGACACCTCTGAAGATATTATAGTCGACTAAAATACTTTAAACAATGGTATTTTTGAGTAAGTGCTTAGAATAGCACCAGCTGTTTGTGCTTTAAAAGAATAAGGAGAAAAAAAGACAAAACAAACCTAAGTATATTTGAACTAGTGAGCAAATGTGACAATTTAGAACATGATGATGAAAAACTAATTTGGAACCCAATTATAAAACAGAAACTTTGTCCTTTGAAACATGGATGAATTAGAGACCACGTCAGTCAATGCACAGAGCTGGCACAGAAGTCATTTTCCTTGGGAACTGTATTTGCCTGGAGAGAAATTGAAAAATTATACTCTCTGCATTCTAAATTATTTTATTCTTCTCCTGGAGGTCAGTGATCAGTGGTTTTCTGACATGAAAATAACTTGTTCTTCTACCCTCAGCAACGGCTCCAATCTTTTTTGTGTGTGATTACACACAGCTCCAAACACAGGGAAAGAAAACTGCCTTCTTGGCAAACTTTCATTCACCAGGTCTCCCCTAGCGCTCTGCCTTAGTGCCAATCACGACACACACCTTGTTTTCCTCCAATTCTGTGTTCAAGGTGTGGAAGCCACACCTTTCTCTTTAATCATTGATGCAATCTTGCCACCTACTCAGACAGCTTCTAAATCATGGAATAAAGAGTAAAAGTTCAGACAAATGGCTCCTTCTAAATTCTCTTCACAAAATGAACAATTGAACAAACCAGACACTTGCCGCATTCAAAAGACTGCATGTCCGTGACTATGATAAATATACAGCCTATTTCTGACTTTTGGGGGGTGGTGTTAAGGGGTTCTTTCACACACTTCGGGGGCTCAGTGCTTCCTGAGTTAAATGCTCTCATTCATAAGTACAACACAAAACTGTATCAGTCTGAGACTCCTGTTGGGTAGCCATGTGTCTTAGCCCCTTTCCTCTTTTAATAAAATTTTAAATACTGCCAAGGAACCATTTTCCCTGTGAGGCTCCGACACTTGGGATGAAACCTTCTCTGCGGAATTTTGGCACCCTATTAATTAGTGGTTATGAGTGGGAGCTGCTCTCTCTCAGCAACTCCTATTCTGCCATCAGTCAAGTGTGATTCTGTAATAAATTCCCACGAAGCAAACTGTTTCTGGTAATTCTCCCTAATTAACACCAGGCCCGCTAATAATACATCAGTACCAATGTGTTTCTGATATAACCAAGATCTTGTCTGAGACTACTCAAAAAGGGAAACCGCCAACCTAAATTAAGCTTTTGTGGGCGAAAAGGATTTTATATGTAGCTCTGTAAGAAAACCTTTGATAATCTTATATTGGGGACATTTTGACCAGCAAACACTGAGCGACAGGGAGGCTTGTTCTGGTTTGAGCACTGAATGGGGATTTATTGTGAACACACACTGTTGAGTCTTAAGCCTATAAATCTTGTAGTGGATTACTGTTTCTTAACGAAGGAATGACAGATCTCTTATTTTGTCGGTGCATTTTAATGTGCAATGACGTGATTGATAGAAACCAAACAGCAGCTATTAAAATGTCAGATGCAGGCTTGATGCCCTTATAAGTTTGGCTTCTGGAGTTTAATATACTGTGAGCAAATAGACTTGAGTTTGTCTTTTATTCCCAATATACAGTCTGCGACAGAAACATTCCCTTAACTTTATACAGTTGAAAAAAATCTACCTTAAACCAATAAACAAACAAGGAATAGGTGAGCGTACCTAGTCAGAAAAATTAGCTAATGAGGTCGGGATGAGGTCGGGATGAGTTAAGCATGAAGTAACGGACCAAGGTAGATGAAAAATGTGAAAATGTCGATTATGACTTAAGTTGTTTGAATATGACATATAATAAAATATAATGCTTGATATGACAGGTTACTCAAAAAAAATAATTTCAGTAACAAATATTTATCAATTAATTCGCAAAACTCCATTTATCAATTAATTCACAAAAATCAGTGTATATACTATATGCAGAGCATAAACATGAATTAGTATAGAATAAATGTGACAATATTTTCTAGTGTTTTTATTTCTGGGACATTTTGATAGGCACATGTCCTAAGAGAGGGATTCTCTTGAGAATTAGCATACCTCTTCCGGTCCTGTGAACATAATTTTTTCCCATGATAACGATAGAAACCGCTTGCCACTCCAAAAGAAAAACCAGGAGACCTTGTCTACATCACTATAGCCATTTATTTATCACGTGCTCATCAAGGTATCACTATACTGATTATATTTCTCATGTGATTTTTTTATTAGAAAATACATCCAAAGCAAAACAGCACTGACATATACAAATGTAAAAATATAAAGAAACAGAAAATAGAGATTAATACACAAGGCAAATGATACACTGAGATTCCAAACCAATACTTTAAAGTGGTCCTAATAATAACCCTTGAAAAATTGTACCATGAACACATTTTTGTTGTAATTTTTAAACATAATGCTATACTAATATTTTGGAGATTTAAATTATGTCTGTTTGTCTTAACGCTGACCAGATGATTAGGTTTTAGTTTTAAACTTTGAATGTAACCCGAAGCAATAGGAAATGTGCAAACTACTGTTAGCTAATCACAGGGGATCATTTTTTGCTACCACTTCAGTCCTTATAAATCTGAACCTATCACTAGCATTTTAAAAATGGGAAATCCAACTAGGGGGATGTTTTAAAGTCATGTACTGTGATTTTAATCTGTATTATACTAAGCACAGCATTCCAAAATATACATCTAGAGAGACTAAAAGTAAATGCTCTATAGTAAAGATGTAATAATTTATAAAAAGCTACTGACATGGAATATTTATAATCGAAAAATAAATATTCAGGGAGCTCACCAGAAGAATAAAGTGCTTTGCCAATTATTAAAAGATTAATGCTGGTGTGTGGAATATGGTATTCCCCACTGGAAAATACAGATATTCTTCTGGGTTACAATAATATTTATCACAGGATTAAGTGTTTTAGGAACAGATATAAAGTTTTGCCACAGAAAAGAGGAAAAAAGAGCAAAGACAAAAGGATAAATTAGGAAGTAATGTTACCCTTTTAGAGATAAAATTCATAGAAATGCAACATTATGCTTCATGAATATGCAGAAATAAAAGTCTAATAAAAATGATACTGTTAATGTTAAGATAATGTTACAAGAAATCCAGGTCAAATAAAATTATTTGAAGGAAATACCCAAATCCCATTGACTTCTCAATTACTATATTTGCACATAATCTAAAAAGGCAAAACTAAGTTAACAATAACAAAATTTCTACTACACCAAAACAAAACCACCAACTTATTTTCTACTGTGTAAAGTAAAAGGCTGACCTTAGGTACGTGATGATGCACATTAGCCAGCATGTCTTCTATAGGTGGTTTCAGCAGCAATGAGAAATAATGTACAATTCAGTTCCAGCACTTAAAAAAAGTCTTCCTGCCTGTCTACAAGATGTAGGGTGAGGAAGTGGTTCTGGGTTGCTATTGGTGAAGCATTCAGTTTGCCACTTTGTATCACTCTTCTCGTTCTTTTATCCCTAGTTAATTATTATCTGCATAGAACTTAAATCTGCTAGATAAATTAACAGCTTTCAGGACAGATGCCTTGAAAAGTTCTTAGGGGGGTTAAACAAATATTGTAGCCTAAAACCTCCCTCTATAACAAACATGTACACAATGGAAGCAAAGTCATTAGTGAGTGATGGGCGAGGAAGGAGTTGGGGATCAGTTTCAACTTTAAAAGTACTTTGCTCCAAACAAATTAAAATTATAATTTAATAAAATCATGGGCTTTCATACACTTCGGAAACAAAAAGGAAAACCATCAAATGCCACAAACTCTCTTCTCACACAAATATCAATCAATAGAATCTACAGTTTTACCACAATTATATCTCTGTGTTCACGTGGTATCTACATAGTTTTAACTCCAAATAAAGAAAACAAATAACAGGGCAGTCTGAGTAATTAATCATGTTACCCTCCTGTACTACTAGACCTCCGTGAATAAAAGCTTTTGAAACTTTGGGACCATATATGAAAGTGATTCATTTACTACTTTTTTTAAAGATATGTTTTATTGTTTGATAGGTGAGATAGAAAATGGGGAAGGGTTCAGAACAGTGCCTATAGTTGTGTATCATTAGTTGTAAAATAGTTTCATTCCACACAGGTGGACATGGGGCCAGGAGGGGCGGGAACCAAACTGGGGGCCTCCTGCCTGGAAGGTGAGAATTCACTGGTGGTTACCAATTGCACTGCAGTTCAGCATATGGGTTTGCATGGGTGAATCTTGGATTTGATTGCTGGACCTTACTGTTACAAAGCAAGCACTCAACCTGTTGAGCTATCCTGGCATTCCCGTTTCATTAACTATTGAGAGAACTATCAAAAGAAAAAAATAATCTAGATCTCATCATATCCCCAAGCCAATCTTTTATTTTCTTATGTAGAATTACAGAAGAAAAGTTACTCTAAAATTGATTCATGATCTGAAAGGGGGAATTTTGGGAGGGGAAGATTTTGGATCCAATTCTCTATTTACCCTAACTCCCAAACACACTCTACCACTTATTCTCTTTGTAGAGAGAAAACTGTCACTATCCAAAGTTATTCCACTAGCTCTTTACCTCAGCATGAAATAGGGAAAAAGAACTTTGACTAATAAAGGTGATAAAATATACAGGAATAGGAATAGTCATGTTTTAATAAAAGGCAAAAATATGAGATTTCTAAACTACATGGTGACTTTAGACAGGGATGAGAAAAAAATACAGCATCTCTTGTTGGCATGATGCATTTTGATCAACAATCTCATTGACCTTTCCTACTAGAATGATCAACTGTAAGACAAACAAGAAAGTACAGTTTTTTAAAAACTGACAGTTACTACTACTGGTAGAATTCTCTATTTAAACTCCTGTTTACTGTTTTAAAGATAAACCCTATTTAAAAAAAATACAATGTTTCACTTATTGATAAAGTATAAGGCATTTTCATTGCCTTTTACAGATTTACTTATAACTACCTAACAAGGAAAGAAAACATAATCATTTCAGCACATACCAGTAGGTTGGAGTTTTTATTCTAAAATTTAATTCTTCGCTAATTTATTCTAAGATAAATTTAATGGTTTACCAGGAAATTGATTTTTTATGGAAGTTATTTTATAGGCAGAAAATACAGAGAAAGAAATAATAAATGCCAAACTGTCTCTTTACATTATGAATCAAATATTTCCCTATAGACTAGGTTTTTAAAGCTAGAATTTATCCATTCAGCGCTACTATTATTTATCAAAACTCCTTATAAATATTAAATCTAAAAACTAATTTGGTAATTTTCTTTCTATTTCTCTTCAAATCTCTTCTCTTCTCCTAAACAGTTGACTTTCAAAAATTCACAGAATGAGCATGTTTCTTGCAAAGTGGCTTGTCCTTCTTGGAAAAAAAGGTTTGACCCTCCAAACTTTCACAACATACCTGAAAAAGAAAGCATTATGTAAGAGAATATCATTATTTTATCAAGTATGCATGAAGGGAAAATGATTTTTCACCCAATGGATAATATGATAAAGCACTTGAGTTGGTTGTGCTAGACACCCTGACATTTCACAATTACATTTCATGAATTCTTTCAAGATCAATGAAGGAAGACTTTTTCCTGGAGTGCGTTCTAATTTATTTAAATCATTGATCATTTCTCTGTATTGGGAGTGAAGCACTTGGCCCTAATGAAAAATTTACACATGAATAAGTCACATTAGATATGATTTCTCTTTTCAAATACTAATCAATGCTTTTCATTTGGGAAAAACATTCCACTTCAATTAATATGAGTTCTTTCCCTTCAACAAAATCAGTATTGAAAACTATTAGATATATAAAACAAAAAGAAAATTAAACATCAGAGTACCTTTATCGAATATTTATTTTCGAAGTTATAAAAATATATCTTAGGTTAGTGTTAATTTCTTAATCTATACTCATCATTAAAAATAAAATAAAAAATTAAAGTATCAAATGCAATAGGTAAATATATTACTACCTGTTTGTTATAGTCTCAAAAAGAAAAGAATATTCATGGACTATTGCTGAGGAAGGAAACAAATCAACATATAGTATACTTCCACTGTTAATTCAGTAATAAATTTTTATAATTATTTATTTCTATTTTAAAAAGTACAACAGACTCTCAGTTAACAGGCATCCATGGGGATTGGTAGATGCTGGATAATTGTAAGTAGACCCTCCATTAACCGGAACTGGCTGCTTGAGTTCCAGTTAACGGAAATTCTACTGTACTTTTGTTTCCAAAAATTACTAAAACACTCCAATAAAAATGTGTTTTAAAAAAGTACTCTTATTGTTGTAAGAAATATATAGCCTCTCCTTATTAAAAAAATGTATAAAATTAGGATTTTCTCTAAAGAGGTAAGCATCTTATTCTGTGGCAAATCATTTTTTAGTGCCAAAAATGATAATCATCAACTTTCAAAATCACTGTAAAAGTATTTTAGGCTTAAAGGACTATAAGACACAAGAGCTACTACTTCCATTCAGGGCTTAGGGGAGAATTGGCCATATGTGCTCCTTGAATTTGGAAATACGAGTTTACTTACTGAGCATACAAAGCAAGTATCATGCCAGGTATAGCCTAGGGCTTCCAGGAACATGTCGCCGGCCTCTATGGGAAATTCACATCCATGGCATATAGTACCAAAGAGGGCATAATAATCTGTGTGGGTGGGGAGAGACATAATTTAAACATGACAAAGCTTTAGAATGATAGTTCCCAGAAAGCAGCAACAATATTGGGATTAAATGAGATGGTAAGAAAAAAGTTACTAGTAACTGAAAAATTTCTCAGATGGCACAAATTTGGCTTCAGATATATGTATGGTACTCCTGGTTGTCCTTGGCAAATTTTATTTACACAATTTAACATCCTTTATTATATTTTTCCATGTAATATTTTTCATCTCTCCAATTATTTTTAGGCTCAAATATTTATTTAAAAAACCACGTAATTTATCAATAGGCATGTCTGTTTTAATAAAATACAAAAGAACTTCTAGTAATTAGCAACAATAAGATTAATGAATTTAATTCAAGAAGAAATATCTGGTATTAGCAAATTTTATAGTGTATATGACTTGGTAAGAAAGAAAACAAAAGTCACAAGAAAGTTCCATGAATAAGGGCCATGACTGAGTTTTCTTGTTGGACTATATCACAATATTAGCCATTATTTCTTTTGCTCTAATTTTCTTTCAATTTTATGACTTCATGTTTAAAATTATTAGCCAGAGAACACCATTTACTTGACACAGATTATAGTTATAAAGTACTCATAGAATTTCCTTCTGAAGAAAGCAGTTTTGACAAGATGTTTATTACTAAATTAGAATATATTGGCATTTTAATTTTCTTTTATGCAGCTACTCTCACTACTTGTGTTTACTCATGGTTCACTCTTTGGCTTTTGACATTCTCAATCCAACCTGAGCAGGAGAAAGCAGGCTATCATTTGCAACTTGATGCAGTGGTCCCCAACCTTTTTGACACCAGGGACCAGTTTCATGGAAGAAAATGATTTTCACGGACCAGGGAATGGGGGCCAGGATGGTTTCAGGTTGAGTCAATCGCCAGATGCAGCTTAATTGTCACCTACTACTCACTTATAGGGTGTTGATATGAGTCTGCAAGCAACTGATTTATTACAGTCTCTGTGGCATCAA
Source organism: Craseonycteris thonglongyai (assembly GCA_004027555.1). Taxonomy (NCBI): domain Eukaryota; kingdom Metazoa; phylum Chordata; class Mammalia; order Chiroptera; family Craseonycteridae; genus Craseonycteris; species Craseonycteris thonglongyai. The sequence goes on from PVKE010033540.1 coordinate 16,587, forward strand.
ACCTCTCTGCTAATGTTAATCTGCTCCCCAACACTATCATTACCGCCTTAGCTCCACCTCACATCAGGCATTAGATTCTCAGAAGGAACGTGAAACCTAGACCTTTCGCATACGCCGTTCACAACAGGGTTTGCACCCTATGAGAATCTAATGCCACGGCTGATATGACAGGTGGTGGAGTTCCGGTGGTAATTCGAGTGATGGGGAGTGGCTGTAAAGACAGATGAAGCTTCATTGGCTTGCCAGCTGCTCACCTCCTGTTGTGCAGCCACGTCTGTGGCCCAGGGGGTTGGGGACCCTTTCTTAGCAATCTTCAATATTCCTTAGAACTACTTGTTTAACACATTCTACAGGGTCCTGCGTGCCAGGTACTGTTCTAGACATTGGTCGAGGGTATAGTGGTGAAGAAGACAGATGTGGTTGCTCTCCTCATGGGGCTTATATTCTCTCTGGAAGCAGAGTGTCATAACTTACTGTATTTTTTAAATAACTAGCAATTTCAGATTATAATAAGTACCTTGAAGGAAAGATAATAGCGATGCAACACAAAATAACTGGGGTAAATGTATAACACTACATTAGATGGGGTGCTATGAGATGGTAATAGTTGTGATGAAGTTTGAAAAAGACAGGAGGAATCACCACAAAAAACCTGGGGAAGAACATTTCTATTAGAAAAAAGACCAGCAAGTACAAAAGCCCTGAGGCAGGAAGAATCTTAGCACATTTAGAAACAGCAAAGGGACTGGAAATGGGTAGAATCCAGTGACAGAAAGTAAGGTGGCAAGAGGTAGGGTTGGCAAAGCCAGCAATAGTAAGGAGTAGTTTTTACTCTAGTAGAAGCCCTGAAAGATATCAAGTACCATCTGATTCACATTTAAATGAGTGTTATCATAACTGCTTTTTGCGGGTGGGGGGAAAAATATTTATCATATAGTTGGTAATTACAATGTTCGGACAAAGGGTGAAATTGAGTGGATTTAGTGGTGATAGCTAAGGTAGAGAGAAATGAATAAATTCAATATTATACGTTGGAAGTTTTGAGATAGTAGACAATGGGCCATTTACTGAGATGGGGAGAAGAATGGGTTAAGAACAAGTGTGGGGGGAAAGCCGGGACGGCTCAGCGGGTTGAGCGCTCGCTTTGAGGCCACGAGGACCGAGGATCGAATCCCGGCTCCGGCCCAGGCAGGACCCACATGCTGAACTGGGGAGTTCCCACAGTTCGGTTCTCTAGCTGTCTCTGTCTCTGTCTCTCTCTCTATCTGTCAAAAGTAAAATAGAAATAA
>PVKE010033541.1:0-17874 GCA_004027555.1 Craseonycteris thonglongyai
TGTAAGTGTTCATTTTATAAGCAAACATCTAGTGAGCTTTCATTTCAGGTGACTATGTGGTTCTTGACAGAGTCAAAATAAAAATTCGTATTTTAAATTTTTGACTCTTATTCATGTCACTTGTTTCTGTAACTACTAATTTCCTATGTCACTTAAAGGTGAAAACAAAAAGTAATGACTTCTCAAAAGTGCAATAATATAACAAAATAAGAGTTGAGCTAAGAATGAATTTTAAAAAAGAATGAATTTCAAAAGCGTCCTTACTCTTCTGAATGTTTTCATCCACAATCCTGCTCACAATAGACGGAGATTGAAACACTTTCCATGTCATTGGAAAAGAGCTAGTGGTCTTGGATTTAGGTTTTAATTCAAATGGCAACTATTACTATGTGAATTCCACCCCCATCCATATATAGAAAGAGACTGTACTATCCACTACTTATAATTAACCTAGCCATTTTCTTGAATAAATAACTGTGCTAAACAGTAAGTTCATGAATTCACCACCACCTAGCATGGTATCTGGTGGATACATAAATACTCATAAAATTTTTATAAACTGGGGATACAGTGACTAACAAGACACAGTTCCTGACTTCAAAGACCTCACATTTCAGTGGGGGAGACAAAAATACCGACATATAAAAAATACAGGGTCTGGCAGAAGTAACACCATCTTTTAAGTAGTATAGTAAAACCATGCAAGTGCTCAACCGCTGAGCTATCCCAGAATCCCCTAATTCTCTGTTTCTTTATAGCAGTTTTATTGAGATACAGATCACATACTTGTAAAATTCATGCATTTGAAATGTACAATTCAACATTCTTTAGTATATTCCCAAAGTTTGCAACCATCACTACAATAAATTTTGGAACAATTTTATCACTCCAAGAATAAAACCAGTACCCATTAGTCATCAATCATCACTTCTCCCAAACCCCTTCATGCCTAGGTAACCACTAATCTACTTTCTGTCTCTATAGATGTGCTTATTCTGAATGGTCTATGTAAGTGTAATCAAATAATAAGTGGTCTTTTGTGTCTGACTTCTTTCACTTAAAACAATGTTTTCAAGATTTATCCACATTTTGGCATAGTATATTCAGTACTGCATTCTTTCTATGACTGAATAACCCCCCATTGTATGGATACATCATGTTTCTTACCTATTCATCAGTTGATAAATATCGGGATTATTTTCAATTTATGACTATTATAAATAATTCTTTGTGAACATCTGTGTACACGTTTTTATATGGGCATATGTTTTCAATTCTCTAGAAGTAGAATTGATAAGACATATGGTAATTTTATGTTTAACCTGTTGGACAAAACTATTTTCCTGTTTTACATTCCTACCAGCAATGTTTTAGGGTTCCAATTCTTCTACTTCTTGAAAAACACGTGTTTTTATGTGTTTTATTGATTGTAGCCATCCTAGCAGGTGTAGAGTGGTACCATGGCTGAAGGCATTCAGTGTATTTTCATGGTTTTTTGTGTGTGTTTGTTTTGGAAAAATTTGTCTTATTTATTCTTATTTTTTTTTACTAACTTAAAAGAATCCTTTATATATTCTAGACACTAGTCCATCATCAGATATATGATTTGGGAATATTTTTATTGATTCTATGGGTTGCCTTTTTCACTTTACTGGTGGAATAATTTGAGGCACAAAATATTTTTTTTTATTTTAATGAATTCCAATCTATTTTTTTCCTTATACTTATGCTTTTAGTGTCATATCTAAAAAGGTTTTGCCTAACACAGGGTCATGAAGATTTCTTCCTATATTTCCTCACAAGAACTTACAATTCTAGCTCTTAAATTTAGGCCTATGATCTAGTTTGTGTTAATTTTTCCATATAGTGTGAGAAAGGAATTCAATGTCATTTTACTAAATATGTGGGTATCCAGTTTTTCTAGCAATGTTTGTTGAGAAAACTGTTTTTCCCCATTGAGTTATCTTGGTACCCTTGTCCAAAATAAATTATAAATGGGAGGGTTTATTATGTATTCTTAATTATGTTCCATTGATACTCTTCATAATCTTGCTTTGTAGTAAATTTTGAAATTAAGAAGTGTGATTTTTTCCCAACATCCTTTTTCTTTTCAACGTTGTTTTGACTATTCTGGGTTCTTCGTATTTCCATATGAATTTTAGGATCAGCTTGTCAAGTTATTCAGAAGTAAGCAATTGAAATTACGATAAGAATTATGTTTAATCTGTAGAAAAATATGGATAGTTTTTTAATCTTAACAGTATTATATGCTCTGATCCATGAACATGGGATATCTTTCCATTTATTTTGGATTTCTTTGATTTATTTCAACAGTGTTTTGAATTTCCACTGTATAAGTTTTGCACTTCTTTTGCTAAATTTATTCCTATATATTTTATCATGTAAATGCTACTGTAAATAGAACTATTTTCTTCCTTTTTGTTCTTAAAGGAAAATAGATTTCTCACTCTCTTTAAAATAGATAAGTCTTATTTTTAAATGTTTGGAAATATTTCAGTCACTGGACGTTGTATGTTTATTTCAAAAGTATTTAAGGCAACTGTCCATATAATGATGGTCACCAACTTCCTATCTAAATTTTTTTTATAAATTATCCAAATGATTGATACATTTATTTTTGAAATATCCAAAATATTACTTCAGTTAATTAAATTTTAAAATTTTCATCGTTTTAAAAATAAATTTATAAGAAATTATTCCAGTGTCTTAATTGCCTAAGAGTGACAGCTTTTGATACATCCAACAGATATATGATAAAGTATTCAAATGTGCATCCCATTCATCTTTCATGTATGTTTCTGAATCTTGTTGGATAGTTAAGGTCCTTAAACTATCCAAGATAAATGTTATTACTGGATGTTAAGATAGAGTCTTAAGCATTTTTATTATCCTAAGTATGCAAAATTATAGCTGCATAGCTTTTTATACTTCAGTAATAAAACATGATAGTTTCCCAGCAGTTAATAAATGTGGTTAACCACAAGAGAACAATCCTGAGAAACTTACCGTTAGTTCCAGCATAAAAGCATTTAAAATATACAAAATCTTTAAAATGTCGTTTAATCATTCAGAGAGAAGAAAAGTGTATATTATATATCTGCAGCTTCCCTACAAAACTTCCACAACTTAGTATGAAGTTCTTTTTACAGGGGGAAAAAATAAGTCTGATTTTGCAAATAACCATGAAGGATAAGCCATAATTGGGGGTGATTACTTAAATAGCCCTATTGCACATATAAGATTTAAATGCTAGACACCTTTACTTAAAATTCTCTAACTTTTTAAAGTTGGTATGAAGGATACATCAAATTACTAGTATCTAAGGAACATATTTTCCCCCTAAGAAGGACACATATTTGCATGAAAATGTTCTTATATTCCGTAGGTGTGCACACACCTCTGTGATAACCTAAAATCCCCCAAATAAGAATTTCCCAATCTATAATTCCAAGAAGACAAATTATTCAGATTTCTCTCCCCTTTTAGTAAAATAGTGCAATGTCTCCATTTAACAGTATAAGTAACTCTTAAAACCACAGAAGTTAGTGGCAAAAATAAACCCAGAATCCAAAGTCTTCATTTTTTTATGTACTGCTTTCCACTATAACACACTGCCACATTATGAGCTTAGTGGAATGAAGCAAAATGAACAGCAGCAGCTGACATATGGTTCATCATTGGACTGTCACCTTGGTTTTCAAAAATTTAGAATGTGTTTAGGAACTGACTTCTCAGATTGTGTCTGGACAAAAATGAGTAGATTTGGAGAAACTTTTGACTTTATTCTCATTATTCACTGTAATGGATTTCAGTGGAGCTTTAAATTCCTCACTGAAAGTGCCACAGGAATTTAATGGATTAGTCAAATCACAGGCTTGGAGATATTTTCAGGCAATGTGCTGAGTTGCTTGAAAAGTAAAGCATCCTTAATCTTCCAAGTTTAACTTTCTTCAATTCCTAGGCCATCTGCCAATGCATACATTCATTCAGTGTGCAATAAAGCAGGGGATACTGTTTCAGGAATGAGATCCAGATTCCACATGTGGAACATTTGTCAATTTTGAAAGTTCATCTTTATATTCTTGTACATAGAACCATATGCAGTTCTGTGATTGAAGTTATCTACTGTTTTTACATGGGAGTGGAAAAAAGAAAAATTGTATATAAGGACATATTATAGTATTCCTACATGGATTAATAGCTTCTGCCATGTTCTTTCCTGTTTTCTAAGGACCACATCACAGACCCTTAGAATAGGTTTCCACACTATTCTGAGGAGGGGACCAGGAGACACATTCCTCGCTGTAACTAGTGGTTGTTTTAAGCTGTAAACCACAAGACTGTGATTCTTACTCCATCTTGAGTTGGGGATTTTGGTGCCCTGTATTTACATTTCTTTGGTGAAGTTTTTGTAGGAGCAGTGAGCCTTGCTGTTAGAGAGCAGAGGTTGAAAGCTCAGCCAATTGAGAAGAGCACATTCTGTCTTTATCACAAGTATCTTTGGGGCTTCACTCCAGAATGGAGATGATCTATGACCCTCTCAGCCTGGAGCAGCCTATTTCCTATTAGGCAGTAAAACTTTTAAGTCAGTCCAATGATGGGGCCATTTTTTTTTTTTTATATCTTTTTATATTTATAGAGAGTATTTTATCTTCAGTGCATATTTTGTTTTTATTTTACTTTTGACAGATAGAGAGAGAGACAGAGACAGAGACAGCCAGAGAACCGAACTGTGGGAACTCCCCAGCTCAGCATGTGGGTCCGCCTGGGCCGGAGCCGGGATTCGATCCTCGGTCCTCGGGGCCTCAAAGCGAGTGCTCAACCCGATGAGCCGTCCCGGCTTTCCTGGGGGGGGGGGCATTTTTAAGTGTGCCATTATTTAGCCAAAGAATCATTTTCCCTTTGAGGCTTGTCCATACACATTTTGGGAACATATTTTGATGTGTTTAAAGTACTGGAAGTTGCACAAGTGGGTGAGTTATTTTGTGAATTGAATTCCTGAATTTCACCACAACACTCCAACAAAACCTAGAATTCTTTTTGTACTTGTTTTTAGCACCATCACTGGACAGATTCACACACAATTTGCCAGTTGTCCCATATTTGGTAGTACTGTGCCAGCTCCCACCACAACTCAGTCTTTACCCCTGAGGGTAATTTTACAGAGTTTTCATTTGCTTCAGAGAAAGATGACAGGACATGGATACATGAGTTGTCTGAGGAATTCAATTTGATTTATTTCCCCTTGATTTTAAAGATAAAAGTTCACAAGTACAGAACCAAAGACATTTTTACAGAAATACTTGGAAATGTGTTTTGTGAACAGTAGGAGTCCCAGGTAGAATGAAGACACTTAAATTCTCGCTATAAAACCTGAAACCCCCCAGTGACTCTCCAAGTAATGAAAATGGAAGAATCATGCTTGGATTTTGCAGCTATCATAAACACAGAACAGTGAACGTTATTCAGTAAGGCATGATGGCTGCAGATGCGCAATTTATGTTCATTATTAGCATTTATCCTTTTTGACTTCAAGTAGCCTATAACCAGATGATTGCATCTAGCTGCAGGCATGTCACAAGAATTTAAAAAATAAATTTATTTGACACTTATATATTTGGAATGTTGTTCCATATTACTTATAGCAGTGGCCTAATGGCGTATCTTCATTCTTTACAATTTTTGAAAATGGCGAAATACTATGGCGAATTCATGTGATTTGGGAAACGGATATTTGAAAACACATAATCTCTAATTTGTATGTTTACCTTGCTTAAAATTTATTACATACTTGTGATGCCTTTCTCTTCTCACAGCCTGGATTCTGTGGTTTCTACATTCGAAGGCTCATCCAATAATCCACATTTATTAAGCTTCCTTTTGATTGTCCAAGGATGAGAGAGAATATGCCTTTGTATTGACAATTGACAAATGTTTTCAAGTTTGAAAAGTTTTCATCTAGTAATTTAAATAGTAGATTTTGCCACTTACTACACATCATACAAAATTCACTATAATTAATATAAAAGTTGTAAAGAAAAAGATATTTCTGTTTCAAATATAAAAGACTATTGAGAATTAAATAAAATATTTTATGAAAAGTGGTTAAGGACATTTTTCACTGCCTTAATATTACCTAGACACATGGATTCAGATGATATGGTTTCAAATATTTCTACTTTTCTTCCATCAGCCTTTTCCTGCATGACTGCTAATCCATAGGGTTATGTAGTTAATTCTTTGAGACCATTAGTTTCCTAATCAAGTATCAATGTCATGTGACAGAACATGTGCAAAGAAGGTAAAAGAATAAAGTAATTTAATCCAAGCCAGAAGAACACATTTCCTGAAATTTATAAGTAACCAGTAAAATATGGATATTTTTATCTTGAAGTATTTGAGTTATTATTTTAATTTTTCACTTCACTTTGTATATAAAAAGAAGACAAAAAGGACCATTTAAAGCAAGTGGTATTAATAATTACAACATGCCTTCTTACTGAAGGCTATAAAACCATTAAGGCACAAAGTTTAATTTTCCAAAACTCAGAATACTTCATGTAGCCCTCTTTTCAGAAGTGTTTTTGTTTTCTCTTTGTTTTATATATCCATCTCTAACAATCACACAAACATTTGAAATTTTAACGCATATGAATTTCAAAAACTGAATATAAAATATATATTACCACTGACCGTAAGAACGTGTGTATAAGAAAGACACATGTTTAAACAGCTCAGCCGTATAGTGGAATGCTATAGAGCAAGAAAGTGAAATAAAAATATTCAGTTTCCTTTAAAAAGCTTTGATATAAAAAAAAAGTCACAGTGGCTTCTCAGAAAAGTGTTTATTACTTTGTGTGTAGTTTATGGTTTCCATAATGAAATAGGCAGTGTTAAAAATGAATTCCACGCTTCTCCCATGGAATCCTTTTGAGCTTTACTTAGAAAGCAGGTAGAGATAAAATGGTTTCAGAAATATGAAACACATGTGGAGGTCCTGACCAACATCTTCTGCCTCTTGCAGTCGGGAGTTTATGTACCACTCCACCAAAGTAGCTAGAACAAGGTCAATACTTGTCTCGGTGTTGCTATATCCAGGAATCAATTCAAATTCTCATCTCACTTGAACTACCTGCAGCACTTGAGTCAGTTGATGACTCACTCCCACTTGAATTACTTTCTTTAATTGGCTTCCTGGACTTCACTGTCTATTGTTACTCTTAATCCCAAAAGCTGTTCATTCTCAGTGTCCTTTGTTGAATCTGCATCTTTACTGCCTCTTAACTACTGCAGTGGCCAGGGCTACCTCTTCACAACACTCCTCTTTCAATCTAGTCTCACTCTCTTGGTGAGCTAATACTGCCTTGTGGCTTAAATAACATCTACACACACATGGCTTCCACATTTATACTCCCAGCTCATACTTCTCCTCGAAACCCCTAAGTCTTCATAGGCATTTCTACCTTCATACACCTAAGACTTACCCCCTATATTCCCTTCCTCCAAAATCTGTGTCTACTTTGAGAATTAATTTCCTGCCATTCTCAAAGAAATGAATGCAAGAAATAATCTAATAAATAAGCAAAAATAAATTACTATTTTAAGTCATTAAGCACAATTTAGTGATATTTTTGGATAAGACTTGGTATTTAAAATATAAAAGTTCAGATAATCCAGTTAAGTAATATGATGACTGCCTAACTCTTCTACTAAATATTTGAGGCCATTACTATGGCACATACCTTAATTGGCTTTCAGTAGAATATTAAAATATGAGAATACAGTACATACAGAATTATGGTTTTGTGTAGTTACCATTTTGGCCTTCGGTGTGTTAATAAGAATATGTATTTTTAAAATTCAGTGAAAATTATGTAAAAATGAGAAAAATGTCTTCTCCTTTAATTAAATTTGATAAGCTAATAAAACGACTTAAGCAATAAATATTATACTGTATTTTTCCCAGTAATGTCTATAGCAGATGTAGTCTCTCCCAAGGGCCCTGGGCAAGCCACCTCATAGAGATATTTATCACTGTGTTTTCCTGTCTAGATATGTATGCTGTCAGGATCAGAGCTCTTCACAGAAACATTAAGAAAAAGCTTTTGCAATATGAGCATTTCAGCATGTACAGATAATCTGTGTGAAAAGCATTGTTCTTCTATGGATGACCTCTCTGCACAGAGCAATAGCTTTATCCTTTTTCACATCATTATGTTTGCTGGAGAAAAATCCTGCTGTGCTCTATCATAATAACGTGTAATCTTCTTGCTCAGTTTAGCTGAGATTTAAGAAGACTCTTCATAAAAGCTGTTCTTTAAAGCCTGATCTATAATTTTGTGGAATCACCCCCAGCAGAAGAGCAAGAGGCTTTGTAAGAAAGATACAACCATTAAAACTCTTAAATGAAGATTAGTTTCAAGTTTTACAATCCGGTACCAACCCATCTGGCAAATCTCACGTCAGGTTTTGTTAAACCTCTGAGCTTTCTAAGTGTTAATTCATCCCCCTTTCATAACCTCCCTGCTCTGTACACACACTATACATCTGACTTGATGATTGAGTTAAAAGATCTCATTAAGTGCTCCAAGCTTGTTGATTTTTCCACCTGGTGATTTCTTACCCTTGAGGACAATTTCAAAATGGCTGTTTGCTTTTGGTAGAACCCTTGGAATCCTTATGGATAAATGAATGTATTCCTTTCAAATCACTCCCCTCTTTATACCACATCCCCCAAGGTCTAACTACATCCAAAAGGAGGATCAGCATATACTTGTGATGCCAAGCCACTTCACAGGGACTTAGACCAGTCTGGAAAGTACTGGGCCAGCCTGTGTAAAATCCAATACTGTTTTCCTAAAGATCTCATTAATTTGGCTTTGATGATGGCACTTACCAAAGACAAAATAGAGTGTCTTTAAATAAGTTTTAGTTGTATTAAAATGGTGTTAAATTTTTTCTGCAATACTCTATCCACCACTATCAAATTTGTGCTTTGCTTTCAGAAATCCATTTCTCTTGACACCAATTTGCAAGTAAAAATTAAGAAAAAGCAAACAAATCAGAAAACATGCTACCTATAAAGGAAGATTAATCATAGGACATAAGGTGTTCCAGATTCCCAGTGTCCAGTGTGAGCCAGAATGCTGATAAACAGAGGTTTGCATGTCCCTTTAATTCTGACAAATGTTCTCTCTCTGTCTCTCTGTCTCTCTGTCTCTCTGTCTCTCTCTCTCTCTGTCAAAAACAATAAAATAAATAAATCTAAAAAAAAAAAAAAGGGGAAGCCGGGATGGCTCAGTGGGTTAAGCGCTCACTTGCAGTGCTGGGGACCGAGGATCGAATCCCGGCCCCGGCCCGTGCGGAACCATATGCTGAACTGGGAGCTCCCCCAGTTCAGTTCTCTCTCTGTCTCTCTGTCTCTCTGTCTCTCTCTCTCTCTCTCTCTCTCTCTCTGTCAAAAACAATAAAATAAATAAATAAATAAATCTAAAAAAAATTCTGACAAATGTCTCTCAATTACCCTGTGGACAGGAAACATTATTAAATTGTGTATTTTCTGGCCTGGCCTCATCTCCATAAAAACATTTAGCTTGTGAGTTTATATGGGGACATTTTGCTTTCTGTAACTTGTTAGAAAAGCTAATTTTGTCATTTTTCTTCCTGCATGTAATCTATACAGTACTTTTAGGAAACAGGATATCTTGAGGATACGTGAAAAGTTTAATGAATACCAAATATCAAACCCCATGTTTAAATTTATTCAGTCCAACCCCTGTTCTTTAGCCTCCATACAAAAAATTTTTCATTGATTTTAAAGCAAATTTCAGTTCATTCTTTACCGTTTAAATGAGTTTTATTTTAAATCTTTCAATAGTCAATTTGGCTTTGTATAATTTTATTTATCTTTGTATACGAATTTATCTAGAAGCAAGAGAGTTTTCCCCTCCAATTATGCGATTCGTGTTAATTAGAAAAAGTAAAGAATAATTAATGTATGCCTTCTCTGTCCTTTCCACCTTCAGCCATCACATTACTGAGCAAGTTATTGTGGCATTTGGTAATTTTTATTGTTTTACATGTACAAAAGTCTTTTGTAAGGAATTGGCATTTTGAGTTTTAAAAATGTTGAGGTGAAATAAGAGATTTAGGGAAGAAACCATGTGGTGCATGACTCTTGATAACTTTTACTTCTTGTTAATAAGAAGATATATCCACAATAGTTCAAGTGAGAGTATAATTATAAAGTACCAGACACTTTCCTACAGTAATTCAGTATAATACAGTGACCCTAAGAGGCTCATATTATTATATTCATTTCACAGATGATGAAACTAAGAGTTGTCTTTAACACGACAGAGTTCATAAAACTAGTTAGATGTACCATCTTACTGAAATAGAGTTTAATCTCTTAAAATACCTACATTTCTCTCTAGATTTGTGCTCATCTTTCCTCTTTGACAACAACTCTGCTAGTTGTAAGACAAAAAGGCGTGACAGGAGGACCTTGAGAAACATTAAACCCTTTTCCCATTTCGAAAAAAAAAAAAGTACAGCTTGATAACACATTTATTTCATTTTACATAAACACAGTTCTCAATGTGAAAGTAAAATATAACAACTGTTCTTGGAATGATTTCTAAACAGAATTTGTCTCTAATCCTAATATAACAGAAATGCACTTGTATATGATTATCAGTAGTTAATATCTTTTTTGGTACATTTCACAGCATGCACCTTTAGGGGTCAGGTTAGGGTTGTAATGCATGAATTATCTTTGAATAAATGCAGGCGCAAGTGTCACCGGCGAATATTCTAGGGTCAAACGGGTGTGGCAGAGTAAGCATTAACTAATGGCCTTTCCTGTTTTTGGAAATCCCTGGAGTGTATTCATTGTAGTTTTAAAATGTGTGCTATAATTTATTATAAAAATTAAAAAGTGATATTTTGCCAAGGCTTGTAACATAAGATCCTTCAACTAAATATATCATGGGCAAAAATAAGCTCCAACTTATACTTTATATTTGGAAACTTTGTCAGAGTTTTGATGGATGTTATTTCCATAGTAAGCATCTTGATTTAATATAAGGAAATAAATGATAATGAGGGAAAGTTTTTATAAATGTAATGGCTAGAAGCATCACCCACGTAGTTATATGTCTTCAGGCATATGTCATTATGGTAGATATTATATAGGACTCTCCCAAAATGCCTCATCTGCTGATTTGAGAGGACTTTGTCCTACCCTGTCAATATGTCAACTATACGGCAATAAAGTAACCATAATCTATCAAACTCACTTGTAGTCTTTGGTAGCTAAAATAAAGTGCTGACTGTGCCAATTTATAATAGCACATTTCTGCAAAACCTGAGGTTCCTGGGGTGTGTATAATTACCAAGAATGTGGACACATGATTACATTTCTGGTGATAAATCTGTTACATTTGAAAAAGAAATGTAGTAGCTGCATAAACTGAAACTCCTCTAGATTCTCTTTTTGCTTGACTTTGAAACTTTAATTTAATGTTGAGACTATAGTCAGAAATAGCATGATCTCTTTCTAACTATGATTTTCTTAACATTAAGTTTGAGTGACAATTAAATTTCCAAGTGGGAAAATAAAAGATGTATTCTACATTTCTCCTTAAAACTATCACAGAGTCAGTGTACCTCACACAGTGGTTTTTGGATTAGTCTGGTTAAAGAATGCAGTTAATATGTCAGGTCGCTAAAGCTGACATCCTGACACCCTTCCAGGAAAACATTTAAGAAGAACAGATAGAAGGTCCTCTTGGAATTAGAAAGTTCAAACAAATTATGTTGCTTTATAAGCCTTTTTTTCTTTTCAAGGTGGTTATATTTTAGGGACTGAATTTTACTCTTTTAGGTCACCTATGACAATCTCTTATTATTTGTCCTGAAGGGCTAAATCCTTTGTAAGCTGAAAATATTTTCCCATTTATCACAGAAGCTATATCACTGAATATATTGTGAGCTAAAATTCATGTTTCTGTAAATTAAATTTAGCTGAGATTTTTCTTTTTGCCACAGTCAAAAAGTTGGGGAAGACTTGATAGAATTTGGACATTTACTCTGCATTAATGTTTCTTATAAGCTAGCCTCTTCCCACATTCATAAACAAAATCATACAAGTGGACTATGGACACGTTTTTAAAACCATGAAAGTTCTGGACTCTGAAAGGTAAAACTATACAAATTAACATCTTTTCTTTCACGTATGTCTACTTTATTAAGTTAACAGGGCATCACTGGTGAAAAAAATATGTTAGTGTTTAAAGGATTTAACACATTTTCAAACATCATTAAATTCCCTTTTGCTGTCTAAACTATGAACTAATCACATCTGATTGAGGAATAAGAAGATCCAATATCTATTCATCCATCTCTTGGAAGTATTTTTTTTTTTAAGCAATACTTCTCAAAACACTTTAAAATCAATGGTGAAATGCACTTCTAACTCATCAGTACTGAGCACTGTCTAAATATGAACCGAATTAAAATGAGGCTTAAATCTGTAAAGACTGGGATTATTACAAAGTACTTTACTCTTTTCTTGACAGCTTGACATTTGATTCCATAAAAGGAGAGATACAGTTCACAGTGCATGTAAGGAAACAGAAATGCAAATCTTTTTTATTTCTCAAGTGTCACCGATGAACCATATTTCATTTTCTTTACAAAGTCGAGCATACATGTTTTTGAGCACTAAGATTTCCTAGAAGTGCCATTTATCTCACTTGCACAATAGTTAATTCCCAGCAGGTCTGTATAGTGAAGCTATTTTATTTCACAATTTCCTAGCGATTAAAGTTCTTCTAATATTTGAATATTGTGGAAGAGGAAGAGACTTGCTCTATCCTCTTAGGTTCTTTTGGCTGGTTCAGTGATTAAAGCTACATGAAACAGATTAAGAAGAGGAAATAACAAAATTTAATACATATGAACACTTGGGAACTCTACATTCATGACAAAGCCAGAGACCCCACATACATGAGAAGCTCAGAGACAGAACGAGACAAAGGTGTATATAAAATTCTGAGCTAAGAATGAAGTAAGGCACCTTGGAGCTTCAGAGGGTCACTGTAGCATGCTAAGAAGAGGAAAGGTTCAGTAATTAGTTGCCCTGCCATAAAGATAGGTTAAAAGGGTTATCTCTGGTAACCTCTTGGTATGGGTAAGACCCTTCATTTAAATATTTCTAGGTAGTTAAGGAGAAGCAGAAGTTTCTTTTGAGCCCACAGAGTATTTGTTGTCTTTAGCTCAAAATAATCTGCATACCACAGAGACACATCTTGGGGTGACTCTTTTTGAATCCCTACAATATTGTAGAATATTATGCAATTGAGATGCTTAGTTGCCAAATGCAAATGGACAAGATTCATCCAAACGACTTTAAATGTATTACCACCTAAAATGCCATTCCTACTTAATTCAATGGACATTTGAAGGTGGCATTATGCATTTGACAGAAAGCAACCCAGATAGACATAACGCTGCTTGAAGCTGACAAAAAATGTTTAAATCAGATGCTGAACATGTGCATAGGAAATGCAACTCTAACAGACATGGTTGGAAAATAAAATTAAATGTAAAACCTGAGCCTACATCTGCCTAGAAAGTCTCCCCATTTTAGCTGCCCCCTGTGTTTGATTCTATGTATAGGGTAGGGCTGTTATGTCTCTTGGTCTTAGTAGAGTGGCCTCATGTACTAGATGGCCTATGAGGCTCAGTGGTGCAGTCTCCCTGGCAATCTGTCCTTGTTGCTCCAGGCGTGTCCCTTGTGTGGGCTATGTGTGCCCTCCTGTTGTATTTGAGCCTTGAATGCTATTTTCACATCAGTGAGATATTGAACCTTGAGCAGATCAGTTGTGAGGACTGACTGTGACTACAGTGGAGGAGCTGTGGTTCAGGGCCTGACCCTGTAGAGCAGGATTCACTTTAGCAGGGCTCTGGGGCCTGCCCAGTCTGCCCTGTGGGTGTGCCATCCTTGGAGGTGGCTGGGCAATGCTCCTGCTGTTTCTGAAGCTGTCCACCATGCATGCAAGCCCTAGGGCCTCCTATGAGGGGCTTCACTGCAGTCCAGTTCCAGCTGTAGCCTATGCTCATCCCAGGGCCACCTGGCATGAACCATAAATCAGTCTGCAAATGGCTGCTGCTCACTCTGGGCTTGGAGATACCTCAAGAGGCCAAGCCATGAACTGAGACTGTTTGCCACTAGTGCTGGGCTTAGGGCTGCTCCACCAGAGGTTCAAGACACACTAAAGCCAGATGCTGCTTGTTTGGGTTTTGTGAACCTTTGAGACATTTTAGGAAATTCTGCAGTAGGAGCCAAGACAAGTTGTAAGGAAAAGCCACTGGATGTAGCTTAGGTGTGTACAACTATTGGGTATGGCAGGGTCTCAGAGAAGCAGGGTGAATGAACAGTGTTAGCCAGTTTCATGAAGACTCGTATATGGTGACTGCCTGCATCAACATCCTCGGGGTGGGAGGAGCAAAAAAGAAAAAAATAAAGGCTTCTGCCAGCTCTTCTATCTAGGAGAGACCTGCCCCTCAGCTCTCTCCCTGAAGCCAAACAATTCAGTTCTTCCCCATATGTCTCTGGTGCCTTTTGACCTACTGCCCTAGCACAGAAGCTCAGATCAAATGAGTCTGTGCATAAGCCCTTTAAGAAGAGTGTCCGGGACTCCAGCCATCTTGTCTCACTCAGCCACAATCTACATTGGTTTTCACAGCCGAAGTTGTGGGGCAACTTCTCTCCCTGGTACTGGAACCCTGGCCTGGGAAGCCTGGTTGGGACTGGGACCCCTCGCTCCTCCAGGGTAACCTCCACAGCCAAGATATCCTTGCTGATTTTTAATGTCACATCCCCTCCTACAAGTCTCAAGGTGGCTTCTTCCATGTGGCTTTAGTTGTTAGACTTCAGTTCAGCTAGATATCAGGTGATTCTCCATGAGAGTTTTTTGTCATTTATTTGTAATTTTCATGTGGTCGTAGAAGTGGTGAGCACAGAGTTCACCTGCTCCTCTATGTTAACCAGAAATCTCTGTTTATTGTAATTCTTTTATTTTTATTTTTGTATTTTTATTTTTGACAGAGACAGAGAGATACAGAGACAGAGACAGAGAGAGAAATGAACTGGAGGAGCTCCTAGTTCAGCATATGGTTCCACACGGGCCGGGGCCGGGATTCGATCCTCGGTCCCCGGCGATGCAAAGTGAGCGCCTAACCCACTGAGGCATCCTGACTTCCCCTATTGTAATTCTTAAAGCTAACACTGGAATGTAAATTCATTGAGGAAATTTTTTTTAATTTTTATTTATTTTTAGTACCCAGAGCTGTGCATATCATATTACAAATTCTCAATAACTATGTCTAGAAAAAAGCATTTACCCAGGCACTATTTTATTTACTTGTGTTTGATGTATGTGATCAATGTACTATTTTTCACTTTTAACCCATTAAAAATCCTTTTATTTTTTTTTCCTTCTAAAGCCAATGAAGGAGAATATAAGATTTCACACACTTATGAAAGAGGCAACAACTGCAGAGGTCTGGGTGCATCCCCAACCACAGGTATGTAGAGAAACTTTGCTATTTCCTCTTCATTCCCTTTAATTGATTTTTATGAATGTGTAAAAAAATTGTAAGTTGTGTATCTTAATGTGTATTCCATAAAGTTTCTTTAGATCCTTCTGTGCTGGCCTCTATTGTGATAATATAACAGTAAATATGTATTTCTTCCTAGTATAGTTTGATAATAATAGTGGAGTTAATTTATTTGTTGGATAAGGTACAAACATTCCTTTAAAAACTATCTTCTACATGATTGTCTGTTCCATTGATGTTTCAGTCTAGGTCTAAGATCATGGATTGAAAAAAATTGAGGACTGCTCCTTTATAATACGACTTAAATGTAAAGTTTAACATTGTTAAAGAGAAAAACACAGACCCAAAGTGGCATCACTCATGCTAAAATCCCATGATGCCAAACTTAGATTTAATACCTTTACTATGTACAGTTTCAATCTCTCCCAGAAACAATCTTGATCAACCGGTCTAGAATTTTCTAGTCAAGCTCCAATAATTCATCCTAATGAGCCCTCTCCACCCACCAATGAAAGATGAGGAAATCTGCATGATAGAAACTCTTTCCTTTCTCTGCCACTAAAGGAAAAGTATCCCTAACCAAGAATAATCCTTTGTTTTCTTTTGTTAATACTTCCTTGTCTGACCTTTTTCGATAAAAATCTTTCTTTTTGTTCAACCCCTAAGAAAACCCTTCTATTTGCTAAATAGGTTGCTTGTGTGATTCATGAATCCCTTCATAAAGCCCGTAAGATCTTCAAATTTACCTAGTTGAATTTTGTTATATAACAGCATAATTTGATGCACTTTTTATGCTAATTAGACAACTTTTGATAAAATCTCATTTAAAAAATCAGTTCAGTAAGAAATCTGTTTGATTTTTTTATTGGCTTTGACAGAGAGAGAGAGAGAGAGATACAGAGACAGAGAGAGAACTGAACTGGGGTCACTCCCCAGTTCAGCATTTGGGTCCTCAAGGGCCAGGGCTGGGACTCAATCCTCGGTCCCCAGCGCTGCAAAGTGAGCGCTCAACCCACTGAGCCATCCCGGCCTCCCCTGATTTTTTAAAAAATGAGTTATGTGGCATTTTTCAAGAATCCACGTTTACTTATTTCAATCAGGACAGCTCAAAATGTGACTAACAAGTACAATCAACCTTGTTTTCTTAATAAAGTCCTTAAGAGAACTTTAAAAATGGAGTGAGGAGATCAATGTTAGGATATTTGTTATTCTTCGGATCATTGACTTAATGTGGTTAATAAAGTAAGAGTCCTAAATCTGACCCTTTCGATGCCAAATTAATAAGCATAAATTGCACTCTATACAGCTATTTTTGAGTGCCTTTTATTTGTCCCAAATAGTATAATATTAGAAGTTATAGATACATAAATGTATATCTACAATATTAGAAAAACAGCCCAAATAGAATAAAAAGAGAATCGCATTTATTTATTGTTTATTATTTCATGTGTTCTTCTAAATTTTATGAAAGTCGTGTATTATATAATAATAACATTCTACAATATTTTAGAGTTAATTTATGCTTTTGAGAAGAGTTACAAAATTAGTATATGCACTGGAGGAAGAAACGGTTAATTAAATAAAGGTACATTGCAACCCAGAAGGTTTCCAAATTGTTACAAGTTTAAATTTTGCAAGTATGAATTAGTGAAATATTGCCAAATTTGAAAATTACTTTTGTCCTGCACCTTTTATTCATTCTCAACAAAAGTGGTGAGGATGTGGAATATGTAGTGATATAATCTACATCTGTATCCTTGATTAAGAAGCTACTGCAATCTACAGAATAGCAGATTTGAGGAAAGGTACACAATTTAAAAATATGTACTTTAGTGTCTAAAAGTCTGAACTATTAGTGTGATATGAGGTATGACTTGAATAAATAATTAAAAGTCAGATGGAATTAAACATTGTTATGCAACACCATCTTTGAATAAGAACAGGATCTATCAACAATATTTTTTTAATTTTTTTTTTATTTTATTGTTAAATTTAATGGGGTGACATTGGTTGGTAACAATTAGAAGGTTTCCTGATGTACACCTCCACATCACATCACCCATGCATCGCATTATGTACCCCGCTCCCAGAATCAGGTCCCCCTCCAACACCATATATCTGGTGCCCACTCCTCCCTCCCCCCACAACTCTCCCTCCCCACTCTTCCCTCCTCTCCAGGTAAATACCAAACCATTGAGTGTGTCCATAATGCTGGTGCCCTCTCCC
>PVKE010033542.1:0-17874 GCA_004027555.1 Craseonycteris thonglongyai
TTCTCACCATAACTGCCAACTGTGCAGTGTCTGATATATCTGTTGACTCGTCAAATTGCAGAGAGAAGCAGTCACATATTTCCCAGTCAGTCTTTAACTGAGTTTGCAAGTCTTTTGAAATTGCGTGTATTCTTCTTGTGACTGTGTTATTTGACAACTGTAGGTCTTGTATCGCCGACATAATCTCACGCTTGTTAGATTATTCCTCAAACAAACAATCGGCAGCAGTCAGAAATGCTTCTTTGAACAATTCACCATCCTGGAAAGGATTTTTCTTCTTTGTGAGCATGTGAGAAATTTTGAAAGAAGCAATGGTTGCCTTTTTAGATTTTTCCACATGTCTAGTGAAAACAGTCTGTTGAGTAGTTCAACTTCATTTTAGTTGATTTATTTTTTTCTTTCTTACTTCAGATTTAAGTGGATAATTCGTATCAAAAGTGGTATGACTTGTCTGAAAGTGACGTTTGACATTATGTTTTTTCGGCACTGCAATACTACTGCCACACAACAGGCAAACGCATTTACCTTTTAAATTAATGAAACAATCTGATTCCTCCCAATCTGTGTTAAAATGATAGGTTCATTTTCTCTTATTTGGTCCACTCATTTTAGGACTAAAAAAATAAAAATAAAAATAGTTATAGAACTACAATATCATATCAAATTGCCACCATAATAATAGATTACCTACCTCATTTTTAGTTCATTTAAAATCGAATATATCAAAACACTGTGATCCTAGCTAACCGTCACGACCCGATCAGTCCAGCAACTGCAATCACAATGGCAACTTCGCGCCTCCCGGTTGGGTGGAGGAGAGTTTAAAGAGCGCAGCGGCTAAACAAGACGCGACATGGACAAAGGCGAAAGCTAGGGGAAAACTTATACATACGATATCGCAAACATACCAATGAATAGAATAAACCTGTGTAGATACTCAAACAATGTTTTAAAATTCTAACAAATGTATAAAAATAAATGATAGTTTTACTTAGTGTTTATGAAAAACTTCTGATGCAGTCAAATAATGGTGGGCGCACACAAATCGGGCCGCGGGTGCCTTAGCACCCGCGGGCATGGCGTTGGAAATCCCTGCTTTAAGGATTATGATTGCCTTTCATTTCTGCATCCCCACTGACTTCTCCTTTGAACACAGCTATGGACTGAATTGTGTCTCCCCAAAATGTATATGTTGGAGCCCTAACCTTCAACGTGAATATATTTGAAGATAGAGTCTTTAGGAGGTAATTAAGGTTAAGTGAGGCCATAAGAATGGAGCCCTAACCCAAAAGAAATGGTGGCCATATATAAGGAGAGGAAATGAGATTTCTCTTTCTCTCTTTCTCTATGTGCACACACTCACGTGAGGATACTTCAGCTGTCTGAAATCCAGAAAGAGATTCCTCACCAGAAACCAACTCTTCTGAACTTTGATCTGGAACTTCAAGGCTCCATAACTGTCAGATAATATATAGCTACTGTTTGAGCCACCCAGTTCATAGTATTTTATTTTTCCAGCCCAAGCTGATTAAGATAAACATATATACTAGGTGAAAGATAATAAATACATGATCAATGGAGGAGGTAACCAGGGCTGAAACAAATCTGAGAATTTCAAGATGACAGGTGTACAATGTTCTTAGTGGCCAGCTACATCCACTCATGCAGGAATCATCATTGTCACAATAACTAACCAGCTTCTGCTGTTGAATGCTTAATAAATTTAAACCCTATATCAAGTGTTTTATATGCATTATCCCCTTAAATCTTCTATGTAATATTAAAGCTGTTTAAAATAGAATGGTTTACAGAGGAGGAACTATGACTCAGAAGTGTTTTATATCCGCCCAATCAAAGCATCATTATCATCATCATTGTCACGGTTATCATCCTTTTGTAACCTCTTTATGATTCATAACAATCAAAACAGATTTGTTTGCCTTTGCCCCCACCCCCATATAAGTTATTCAGTGAAAATTATCTTTTCCTCCTGTTGCTAGATTAAAATTAAGTGGTCTCATCACATTCTGCTCACAGTCAGATAATAAAGTCATAAAGTCACATTAAGTTACACAGTGTCAATAAGTTTAGTTTAAGATTTTTTAATAAGGGGAATCTGGGATGGCTCAGCGGGTTAAGTGCTCACTTTGCAGCCCTTGGGGACTGAGGATCCAGAATCAAGAATTGAGTCCCGGCCCAGGCACGTGCAGACCCATATACTGAACTGAGGTGTGCTACCCATGCGGGAGGCCCCCAGTTCGGTTCTCACCCCCCAGTTTAGCCTCTGGCTTGAGGAGGCGTGCCTTCCATGCGGGACACTGCCAGCCCTGTTCTCGCCCTGCATGTCCCCTGCCCACGTGTGGAACCATGTCAAAAACTAATTGATGTACGACTATGGAGACTGCTCTGGGTCCTCCCACTTCTTGCTGTCTTTCTCTGTTGCTATCTCTCTGGCTCTGTCAAAAAGAATAAAATAAATCTTAAAAAAAAAAAAAAAGAGTTTTAATAAAATGCACACTTAGTGCAGCATTAACTCATATCCTAAACTTCTTTTAAGTGGAAGAAGCCTGCAGTTGGAAGTAGTGATAAAGCTGACTATTTCACCACCTAGCTTTTTAGCCAGTTTCTGAAAATCAAGGGTGATGGAGAGAAGTTTCACTTCACTACTTAAATGTAAACCTGATTTCTTACATTGGCTTCATACTGTTCAGACTTGCCACTGTTTACAAGTGATAGATCTCATGGACACTTTGTAATTCTTCAGCAATTCCTATTTCTGTTTTTCTTCTGTAGTTCCTTTGACATAGGCAGAAGTATCCCTCTTCCTGATGGTCATATGTGACCTTTCAACTCAGCACTAATAAGCCAGGTTCAATGTCTAGGGACTAAATCTCTTCTGCCTTCTCTGTGAGCCTATTAGATAGACCTCAAGACGACCCTTGCTTCAGTATGCCCTCCTCTGTGATCCACATCCAGGCTGTGAAAGGAAACACTTTCACATCCTCTGCCCTGATCACTTTTGGGCTTCTAGGCTAAGCCCAATGCAGAAGTATTCTCTTGTATCCACACTGAAACAGAGAATCAGCCAGGGTCTAACCCATTGGATAAGCCAGGCAGGGATATACCTAGCAAGGTCGTGGCTCAGCTTATCCATCCCTTATTCTCTAAACTTGAGGCAAAGGAGATGGTACCTCTCTACCATCACCCCCCCCACACACACACCCACACACACACACCCCAAATCTCAATTCAATTCTTTCTTCTATAATCTTATTTTTTGTCATGTTTTTTGTTGTTGTTGCTGTTGTCATTGTTGTTTGGTTTGTTTTTATTTTTGTTTTTTGGTAAATTTTTCACATGATGATTTAGCTCTCAGACATTTTGATATCCAATGTTAATCATAGTAACACTTCAGTTGAAACTGACATTGTCATTATGAACTGAGCACTTAATAGCACAGATGATGTGCAAGATACTAGAATAAAAAGATGAATTCTGATTCTAAGATATAATAACTGTATGACCTTGGGCGAATTATGTAAGCTCTCTGTGATAATTTTCCTCATAAGATTTGTAGAGATAATGTAAGTTCCCTGCTTTCTAAATGAGCTAATGTAGATAAACTGTTTCAAATAGAATCTGATATGCAATAAGTATAAGTGCGGAATAAATGTTTGGGGGAGGGAAATGTAGTTACTTTATGGTGGCAGGGTGAAAATAACAGTATAACTTATACGAAACAGTACGAATTGTCATAGATCAAGTGTCTTAGTCAAATACAAATGAGTAAATGATTCAAATATAATAAAATAAGGAACAGTAAGGCCCACGGTGTACTGTAGAGCTTGTCTTTTCTGAGGTAATCAACTACTTCTCAGCCCCAGGTATCTAACTGTTCACTCAGGGGGCAGACAAGATATCAGAGTAAGGTATCTTATTTTTCTGTTTTGTTTTGTTTTTATAAGAAATTGAAGTCTACGTTTTTACATAAATATACCCATTTACAAAAGCTTGCCTTAATTTTTTTCTTTAAAAACAAAATATTTAATGGGTGCACTGGTCAAATCTACCCATTGGCTGACAGTCTGAGATCTCAAACAAGGAGGAATAACCTTGGATCACAGTGAGAGGAGCAACTATCTCTTGGAAGAGAGCAGAAGAAATAACATATGATCACTTTCAGCCATCTGTGTTTTGTTCTATTTGTTTGGTTTTTAATGGAGATTAGGAATTTGTCAAGTGGAGAAACCATTCTTCAAAGATCCCCTCACTCATGCTAGAAGAGGGTTCAAATTCTTTAATCCATGCATAAAGTCTTGTAGATATGAGAAAGCACGGATTATTCAGAGAATGTTGAAAGTTATAGAGAGTCATATTTAGATTTCTGACATACAAAAGCAGTCACGTTTTCCTTTTTTCCACTTAGCTAAATATGTGTTTTTAATTCTTGTTTTGAGAACAAATGCAGAACGGAATGTCAGAACTGGAATCCCTGAGATATAATAAAATGCTCATCTACTTTGTTTAAACAAACAATTCTATTATGCAACTACTCAGATATTTCTATTGGAAAATATTTAATTTTACTCTTATTTGCTCTTAGAAAACATTGGTTCTAATACTTCTAATGTGAAAAAGTGATGATATAGGCATTGGGAAAATAGTGTAATGTATTTACTTAAATTGCACATTATAAAAAATATTTTTAGAGATTTAAAAGGACTGTTTTGGTGATTAAAAGCAATTTCATGTTCTGATTATCCTAGCAGTTTGAGGCTGTTGCTTAGCACTTGTGGACCTTTAAAAATGGAGGGTTATAGAAATCTTAATAGGCGCTAATGGAGTTGCTGACAGCAAATGCAATTTGCTTTCATGAGCTCCTCACTAGAAACTGCGCAATGCTGTCCGGCGTAAGTAACAGGAACGCACACACACGCAATTACTTTGCTTCCATGTAACATTTTCTCATTGTTGTGAAGAAGGACTTATATAAGCAGTATATTGCAATTGAAGTTCTACTTGTACTTAGTTCTACTTTCAAATCCCCCATGTCTGTGTAGCAGTAATTTAAGAGCAAAGGTTTCAGCCAGGCAGATCCAGGTTTCAGTATTGACTTCACCACTCACTTGCTATATAACATTCAGTCAGCCACTAAAATTTTCTGAGCTTCAGTTACCTCATTTTCTTTTTTAAGACTTATTTTATTGTTTGAGAAAGGCATAGAAAGAGAGAGAGAGAGAGAGAGAGAGAGAGAGAGAGAGAGATCAAGGGGGAGGGCCCAGAGTGGTCTCCATTGTTGTACATTATTAGCTGTGACAGTTGTGCTGCAGTTCAGCACATGGGTTTGCTCGGGCTGGGGCCAGGATGGGGTCAGGATTCGATCCCTGGGCCTCACGGACCTTGTGGACCTTGAAGTTGCAAGGCAATTGCTCAACCTGCTGAGCTATCCTCGGCATCCCCAATTGCCTCTTCTATAAGATGGGGTTCATGATAATACCTTCCCCATAGTTTAATAAATGGATCAAATTAGATTACTTTATAAAGTATTTAATAGGGTGCTTGACATGTAAGCAGCCTTCATTTAATATTTGTTGTGATGATGATGATGATGTTGAAGATCAAGTAAGAGGAGGAAAAGTAGTTAGCTATATCCCTGAAAATGAATGCACTATCTAGAACAGAAGACATAGGTGGCTGGTCCTTTGGGGGCAGCACGTGTCCTTGTCTAAGATTTATGTGATTTATAACAAAAGAAAAAATGATGATGAAAAGTGCGTAACATTTCATGCAGTAGATAGTGGTGGCATCACTGTATTCTGGACTTTTCTTTAAATGAACCCTGGCAATTTCAGAATGCGGTAGTTACAAATTCAGAGATTAACTAGATCAGTCCCTTGATTTGTGGGACTCTCAAGAGAATGGGGTGACTCCCTTAGCATTACTCAGATGAACAGTGGTAAATTTAGGAGTAATTCTAGTCCTCTAAATCCCCTTTCTGTGGCCCTGAGTCTCACATATTACATGATTTGATTATTTTACTCATTTGTTAATTTACTTATTCAGTTGTTCATGTAATATTAAGGTTAATTTATTCTAGATTCTGCTCTTGGTACTGGGAAAATGATTATAAGTAAAACTGATACAATCACTATTCTCATTGGCTTATAGTCTAATGAGGACAATAGACAACAAAAGTGAGTTTTAAAAGTTAAAGTAGTTGTTAATATTAAAATGAAATGCTACTCAGAAACTAAAGGGAATAAATCCTAACTTTAGCTTCCTCATTGTCTAGGTCTGTAGCTTTAATAAGCTATTTGAACTACTAAGTCTCAGTTACTTGATCTAAAGAACAGGAATTATAATATTTATTTTTTATGGCTGCTGTATGTATTTGAGATAATGCATATAACGTATGTTGATTGTATTCATCCAAGCGTTGCAATCATTAGTATTAGTCATTAGTATTATTATTAATATATTAAGCACTAGCTATGTCTGGTCCCTTTTCTAAGAACTTTGTTTTAAGTTAAGTTTATTCTTGCAAGAACTCTATGAAATGAATATTATTATTATTCCAGTTTTTCAGATGGGGAAACTGAGGTCAAAAAAGTTTATTTAACTTGCTCAAAGCCACACATGTAGTAAATGGTAGAATTAGAATTCAGGCCCACACCTCCACAACTCCTAATGAGAGCTTGAAGCTGCTCCCTAGATATGGTCATATGGGGACACGGTGGGGGTGGGGGGTGCAGTCTGTTTCCTGACTTTGATTTAATAGGCAATGAAGATTCTGCAAACTTTACAGGGTGGTTTTTCTAGCCCCCCAGAGTCCTGGTTATTTATTAAATAGGACAATATAACCACTTTAGGTTATTGTGAGTTTAGAGTGCTATAAGGTAAATAAATTTCAAGTACATTGTTCAGCAAATAGTAAAGCCTAAATATATCTATTTCCCCTTCTCCCACCTTTTCCTTCTGACTTTCACATTTTTCATTTTTGGTGGGATCCTTCAATTGATTCATCAAACAATGCTTAAATATTTATCAGACACAAAGCACCGCTCTGGCACAGTGGGGGCAGGGGAAAATAAGAAGTGGTGTCCAAACTGATTCTATAAGAGAATTTTGTTGGTATTTTGTGCCTTTTCAGTCCAGTAATAATTGTATCTTATGATGATTGGAGATGTGCTGTTAACCCAACGATTTGAGGTGTATTAGGAGACTGTAGTCAAAGGCTTGCCACTGTGTGGTAACCCCAACAAAACTGTAGGGAGCAGTGAATATGAACATATGCATTGTGTACATGCCCACAAGCAGAGGAAGCTGCACCCTGGGACATTTCAATGCTATTTGGTAAGAAAGACAGCATTTTTATTTTAAGCACTCAGTGGAAATGTGTGGGTTTTCATTTTTGCTATTTCCACAGCCGTACAGGTTTTATCCCAGCAGAGCGGATGCATCTAGAACTTGCAAATTGGTCACCATCAGAGCTAGTGCACATGGTGGTGGAGGATGACGCTGAGAAACAAGAGCTATGATCTGCAGGGCCCAGATGTCACCAAGCCCATCGGGCTGGACACTCCACTAACTCCACTCAGGAGCCTCTCCCACGTATGTGGCCAGCCCAGCTGTGTGCACGACCAAAGCCAGACACCAGGGACTGGGAGACAGTATGTGGGGAAGTAAACAGAGGGACTGTAAGCACACAGGCCCTGCATCTTTCCTTGGGGGCACGTAAGGCTGCTTCAGGTACTGGTGAGAGGCACAGGAGCAGGGAGGGGGCACAGGGGGAGGGGCATGGGGTAAAGGAGCACCTCCTAGAGCGAGACCCTCCTCCA
This sequence comes from Craseonycteris thonglongyai, assembly GCA_004027555.1. NCBI lineage: Eukaryota > Metazoa > Chordata > Mammalia > Chiroptera > Craseonycteridae > Craseonycteris > Craseonycteris thonglongyai. The sequence continues at coordinate 7,839 of PVKE010033542.1, forward strand.
CACTCCTTACCTTCAAAAAGCCAAACTCAGAGATGCCAGTCCCTTCCGTTACGTGTCTTCTGTCTAGTTTAAAGAATGAACTAAAAAGAAAGATAATAAAAAGACTGCCCTTGCCCTCACATATTCAAGGACCTGAGAGAGAGGTAGGGGGTACAGTGGTTTGTACATGACCTTGGTAGTCCAACGTTCTGGGTACCAGTCACCAATTGAGAATCCTTCAGCTAACGGGCTCTTGTCTTTAAGCTTGTTTCCTACACTGTGGATTGGTAAAAATAGTAGTAATCACTTCATAGATAGAAATAAAATTATGCAAGTAAAGTGCTGGCATATAACAAGCAACCAATAGGTATCACACCTACCCTAACATTAACATTCATACTAAGTTTTAAGAAAATATGAACCAGTAATTGTAGAGCAATGTGTTTAATACAATAACAGATATATATGCGAATTCTATTCATAATTGCCTGAGGGTTTCTGGCGAACTTAGCAGAAGGACACAAATATTGGATCTAAAAGAATGTGTAGGGGAAGCCAGAATGGCTCAGAGGGTTAAGAGCTCACTTTGCATCCCCAGGGTCCTAGGATTGAGTCTGGGCCCCAGCCCATGTGGACCCATATGCTGAACTGGGATGTGCTTCCCATGTGACAGGCTCCCAATTTGGTTCTCACCTGAGTGAGCTTTCCATGTGGGAGGCCCCCAGTTTGGCCCCCAGGTTGAGGGGGTGTGCCTCCCATGTGAGAGGTCCCTGCCCAGTTTCTGCCCTGTTCAGCCTTTTATCCAGCTGTGTGGAATGAAACTATGTAGAAAGCCAATGACGTACAACTATGGAGACTGCGCTGGGGCCTGCCACTTCTCTCTGTCTCTTTCTGTCTCTCTCTCTATCAAAAACAATAAAATAAATCGTAAAAAGAACGTGTAGGATTCAACCAGAGGACGTGGTTACATTAGTGGGGGGGGGGGGGGGGGGAGGGGAGGATACAGGCTCAAAAGAGCCAGCTTTGGCTGGGAAAGCATGAAGTGTGAAATGTCGCATCTTCAGGGAACTGTCAGTTGTTTGATGTGGCCTGAGCGCAGGATCTGAAGTGACAAGCATGACTAGAGACAAGGCCACAGGGGTAGGCAAGAGCCAGATCATGAAGGGTCTTGTCTGGACGTACACGTAGAGTTATATGTGGACTTTTAAGAAGCTAAACTCACAGAAACAGAGACTAGAATGGTGGTTCACAGGGGGGATGGGAAATGTTGGTCAAAGAACTTTCAGTTATGAGCTGAACGAGTTTGGAGATTTAATGTAGAATATGGTGATTATAGTTAATCATACTGCATTATATACTTGAAAGTTGCTAAGAGAATAAATCTTAAATGTTCTCATCACAAAAAAAATGGTAATTATGTGTGATGATGGAGGTATTCTATGATAGTAATTATTTTGCAATATATAAATGTGTTAAATTACTGTGTTGTGTACTTTAAACTTGTCAGTTATATCTCAATAAAGCTGGTAAAAAGAGAAGAGAGAAAAAGAAACAAGGTTGTTAGAAATTCCAGGGACATAATTGCTGGTGATATGACAATCAGGGAGTAGATAGACATTTGACACACACATCTCTTAAAAACGTTGATATTCACCTTATGTGTAGGGGGTTATGGTAGTAAGTGGTGGGAGTGGGGAAATTGGTGTGTCTTCTGCTATGATCAATTTATCTCAAGGGAATGAATGGTAATAGCAAGCTCATTGGAATGCCTTGCTTCCAGCCTAGGACCTTTTCCATTTTGTTTATCTTGCTGAGCAAACAGCCCAATATATACACGAACAACCTTCACTCTTAAACACAACATTTTGCCCATCTCCTTCTCTCTTCTGGAGAATTAGACATAACTAAATAGAATGAAACCTAGAAATGTCCCTTTATCTTCCTTAGACTAGACTATGGCATATCACTCAACTGCATTTGGATGGCAACTCTGCCCCTGGTATAACCTTGGGCAAATTGTTTAGTCTCTTCAAACCTCACTGATAAAGTGTTTTAATAATATGAGGTTTGTGGTTTTGTTGTGAGGATTTAGAAATAATGTGTATGAAATGTTTAGCCCATTGCTTATAATTAGTAGCTCCTCGGTATACAGCAACTTTTTCCCGCTTCCCAGCCAAAGGCTCATAAGCTTTTCAGACACTTGAGTTCCGGGTTCCCATTTTTTTCCTGCCAAAGGCTATATACACCTCAATCATGATATCTCACTAAGAGGGTTCGTAGGAAGGTATATACACAGGGTGCAGGCAGGAGACAGAACACACATCACTCATTTGAGCAGAGCACACTATAAAAAAGCATTGTTAACTGTGGTATGAAATTGTCCATGACATCACAGAAAAGGCAAAAAGAGAACTCTAAAGTGTCACGAGTTAGCCGCTGCAGAAAGTGAAAGGAAAAGGTTGAAATTCTTAAAAGCTTGGGGCAAGGGCACCAAGGAGCTGGAATGCAGACTTCGGAGGAAGGGCTGCTCTCTGCTGGTGCTGATGTTTCTAAGCTCAAAAGGGGCATGGTGGGCTGAGACCCCTGGTTGGTTAATGCTGATGTATCTGAAGAGGGTCTGACTGAGCTGGAAGGGTTTGCTGGAAGTGCTAAGAAACTGCAACCTGGATTTAGCTTGCTCTGGGCAACAGCTGCTGACGAGGGTGGGAACAAATGTATGTAGAGTGCATGCGTGAGCAAGGAACGGGCAGGAAGCCCACAGGAATGAGAAGGAGTGAGTTCCTTATTTCTCCAACCTGTGGTCTCCTTCCAACACACCCTACTGTTGCGGCTTCACAGGGAGCAGCTGGCAAAGCAGAGCAGTAAACTGCAGTGCTGGGACATGGTTTGTGCAATGGGAACATTCTTTGTTTGCTTCTCATGTCCTTCAGATGAGTCTAATCCCACCTTTCCTATACTGACTCATCTATTCCTATTCCCATGTTCTAAAGATAATTCCAAGATTCCCTTGCTGAAGAGCTTGGTATAAATGAGGACAAATGCAAGACATCCTCCAGTATGTTCTTATCCACGGCAGTCTTGGCAGTAGGATCCCCCTCCCCCCACCTTACCCCCATAGCTGTCTACCATGGGGCAGCACCAATCTGGTGACCATATGAAGTGAAAGGGGGAGGGGGTGATGGAACATTGGGGGCAAAACTTTTCTGTACCCTGTTATAGAAGCCAGATCCTCAATCTTGCAGGCAGCATCCCTGGGCAGGAGAGGCGGCAGATATTGTTGCTGTTAAAAAGATATGTGTATCATGTCTTTTGAAAGGATAGAATATTTTAATGATTAATTCTATACATATTACATCAGAACATGCATTTTTATATATTATTATAGTTGATCTTCAAATAATTGTGTGACCTAGCTAATAATAACAACAATAGAGATGAGAGAACAGAGATTTAGAGAGTTCATGTGGCCTACATATGATTAGACATATAGGATATTAGTAGGGAGGTAAAATGACACAGTAAAAAGCATGAATTTGAAATCAGACCAGTGTGAGAATCCTGGTTCTGTCATTTACCACTCGAGAGACTTAGGTCATAATACCTGAGGCTCAATTTTTGACCTTAAAATAAAAGATATGATATGTTCCTCTTAAAACTGTTGTGAAGTTCAAGTGGTATAAGACATTTAAAGTGGCTAGTACAGTGCCTGGCACCAAGGAGAAAGTGACTGTTTTGTTTGTCGTTATAGTAATTGTAATACTAGCAACGTTAATAATCCTTCTTTTGGTGATAACAAGAAAGATGGAGGGGGATTTGCTTAGCTAAAATTCGAACTTGGAACTTTTGTCTTTAGACATTATAATTTACATAATAATTTGTTTCCCCCACCTCTCCCAGCATCTGTCTCCCTCAAGCATCAGGCAAGATTTTAATTTGATTTGTATCTACTTTTAAATATAATCAAAGTGTGCATGTTTATACCAATTACAATATTTGGATCCTCAACACTATCAAGCGGTCTTATTTCAGCATTTATGTGTGTGAGATAGACGGAGGGCTAACTACTTACACTAATGCACAAATAAATAAAACCAAAGTAACTTTCCATTCTTACAAGGTAAGAAAGAAACATCATGAGTAACACTGTCCCTCTGGCAGGCCCAGCACATCATGGTGTGTAATTGAAAGACCTGCTGATACTGAAACCAAGAAGGTGTGCAGGTTGCAATATTCACTTTGTGACTGCTAAGTGCAAAACAAAAATTACCTGTAAATTACAGAAACCATCTGTGTAGATCTTGACGGCCGTAACAGGATCTTAACTTCATAGGTAAGGAAAGGATGGAGGAATATAACTCAGGAAAAATCTGTTTTCTTCAAGTTCTTTTGGGTAGGTGAAATATAAAACTGAAAGTAACAAAGAAACAAAAACTTGTGGGCACAGTCAATAGTTTAGTGGTTACTTAAGGGTAAGGGTGTTGGGAGCAGGGGCATCAAATATATATGGTGACAGAAAGAGAACTGACTCTGGGTGGCGAGCACACAATGCAACACAGACATGATATAATGCAGACTTGTACACCTGGAACCTATGTAATTCTCATCGACCAATGTCATCCCAATTATTTTAACAATTAATTAAAAAATTCTGTTTTCTTATACCATTTTAACTGATTATGCATTGCTAAAATCTTTATCCAAAATAAAATTCAAAATCAAGTCAGTGGTACTCCAGGCAGCTCAGACTAATAATCCCCTCTCTTACAGTAATGACATTTTAGTGCCAGAACTTTCATTTCCATTTGCTCATTAGAGGTTTCAAAAGGTTATGTGTGCTGTTTCACTTTTTAGAACTTCAAATGATACTGAGCTGTTTAAATGTTTGTATAATTGAGCCTACCATTTATGAAATATTTGATCAGCACCTAAAGTAATAATAATAGCTGACATTTGTTGAACAACAGATGGTGTCAGGATATATGGAGATAGTCTGTATGTATTTTCCCTAATCATTAGAATAACTCTTCTTGGTAATATAATCCTTTTTTTGAAGATAACAAAACTGATACTAATGAACTCACCCAAAGTTACACACTAAATATTAAATGTAGGAATCAAGCCTATCTCTCTAATCCTAAACCTATCATATTACTCTATTATATTACTATCATATTACTGATAGATATATAATGCCCTCAATAGAGTAAAAGCAAATCCAATAATATAGTTATACGTATGTCATAATAAAACATTTTTGAGTTCCACTATTTCCCCTTAACAAATGAGCTTTGTATCCATTCGAATTATTGCTCTACCAGTTCCAGGAGATGACCTTGGACACTTTTCTTTCCTGAACTGTAGTGTGAGTACTGCTATGCTATCTAGAAGACTGTGTTAGGCATTAAATGAGCGAGGTCTACAGAGTGCTTTTACCGTGTGGTTGTCCATTCATTCATCCCTTTAACAAGCTTTTTGTGAATTCCTGGGAGCTGGATGCTATGCTAGGCACACATCAAATGATTAATAAATGATCTTTCCCTTTGTACTTCTATCCCACATAGTTATCATAGATTGACAAGGATTCCACCATGTCATAAAGGTCATATTACTCAGTTTGAGGATAGAATCCCAGAATCTAGGATCGAAGAAAGAGGGTGAGCAAACTTGTATGAAGTGGGGAATAATTCTTTGAAACTTCTCTCCTTCATCAAGACATGGTCTATTCATTCTGGAATGTGGATATGGAGATTTAATAATACAAACAAAATCCATGTGAGAGAAAGGATTTCAGCATTATTCTATGATGCTGAAAACTGAACTATATTTTGTAACACTAATTTGTGCTTAACATTACTCACAAGTGAAATAATTTTGAACATTTCCTACTGGTTTAATTTCAAGACAAAAATGTTCTGTCTGATGAATATTCAGCTATTATATCTGCATAATGTTACATTTTAAGGGTTTAATGTCACATTAGTCACTAGTTTATAAATGCACTGCAGCATTTTTCTTCTGGCCATTTGCACACAATTAAAAGATACAGATAGAAAATTCAAATCTGTGACATGCTGAGTATGGAGTAAAACATTCTCTCCTACTTGGATTGTCCCAAGTCAAAGTTCTAAAAGGGAGTGGATTTTCAGGAATAGAAATTCTTATTCATAACATCATAAGGTTAGAAGGGAGGTTTGAACCCATTTGTTACAACACCTCATTTCACAAATGAAAAATCTTAGGCCAAAAAGGCAAATTTACCTATCCAGTACCAGAGCTAGTCCCACAACCAATTGCCAAAATTTGGTTTTGGTGACAAGAATGAATGGATTGAAATGTGCAGGTACATCAGAAAAGTAGTTGGAAGGGGACAGAAAGGAAGGGAGCAGGGAGAAGGTGAGGCCCTGGACTGTCAGCTATCTTCTCTGTTGGTAAGTGGCTCTGTATAGAGTGAGGGGGAACTGATGCCTCATCTGATGTCCAGACTCTTCCCATTTTGCCATACTTCCTGTCCATATGGGAAGACTCCAGGTCCTAATTGCCTAATTTTTACGTCTAAATGCAGTCTCTCATTCAAGTCTGTAGTCCCACTTCATACACTCTTAAATATCTTTGGACAGTCAGAACGTTAAAGATACATTACCTCTCATATTTCTTAAGAGTTGTATAACTGAGACTCAGTGGCTATTTCTTACTATTGTTAAAGATTTTGAAGGGATGATGGTTGGCACGGGCACTGGCATATCACAGTCTGGTCTACAGGCTAAGCTAGAGCACTGGCCTGAAACCCTCTAAAGGTGACTTGGACCACACTGAACTTGAGGATATGGAAATAACTGATGTTATCCAAATGTCAGCTAGGGGACATTAGCACATTAAAGATGCAGGTACAATTGTCTCAGATACCCTCAACCCCAATGCTTCGGAAGTCCCAAACCTTCCCCCACAACTTTGATCATCCTAAGAGCTTACCTCCAACATTTTTGTCTACTTAACTTGTCTGTATTTTTCTTAGCATCAATCCACATGGAGATTAAAGCATTTCCACAAAGAATCTACGTGTGCCAAACACCTTGTGAGCTTGATAGAGTCTCCAAAGCTTGAGGAAATCATGGAGATAAATCACATTCCTCCAACTAATGTTTCTTACTTCTTAACAACCCCTCTCTTTTCCCTGTTCATTCCCATCTTTTCCTCCTTCATTGCCCCTGAGCTCCAACTTCTTTTCTTCCTCTAGCATGCAGAGTAATTCTGTTCTTATTTCCAAACCCAAATCCAGCAAGGGGCCCAAGGGTCACAACTGAAGTGGGGAAAAGTCATCCAGTCAATATTATTGACTCTTAGGGTGTTGATACAAAGTGACAGCAGGGACATCCACGTGAATAACAAATAAAGAGCCTAGCAGTCCCCTCCACATTCTCAACTGTAGACAGGTAATATTTATTTAATGAAGAGTAGAATGGGAGACTTCTCTCTGATTAACTTTTGGGGATAGAGAAAGGCATATAGAACATTCAACACTGTCCCTGCCCTCTGAAAGTCAGGGGTGAGCCAACTGAGACTAGAAGAAGGAAATGGCATCCATCCATCCTTTACTCACTAGAGAAAAGCACAGTCAGGAGGCAGCAAACTCTAGAAAATCCCAACTGTGTAAATGGTACTCCTGAAGTTGTGCTGTAAGACTTCATGCTCTGGCTCTGTAGTCTCCAAAGCAGCTTAAATCAAGTGACAATAATTTGACTTAGGGGTTTGTTTTAACTTTAGTCTGAAGTGTCTCATTCTGCACATCTATAAACATCCCCTTCTGTCAATGGTTCTGAGAGTATTGCATTTCCTGTATTGTGTCAGTTGTACAACTGCTTATGGACTCTCCTCCCATTCATATTCCCTTTGTTAAAGTCCCCTGTTAGACTCAGTCTGAGTAGCCAGTACTCCCTTTTCCTTGCTGCATTGTTTTTTCTTTTTCATGATTGGTTTTTCTGATCTTTTTTCTCTGATGGAGCAATAGGAGAGTGAACCCATAGAAGAAAAGACAATCTGCTCCATGTCTGTTCTCATGCTGCCTCTGCTTTCTAGCGCTGTGTGACCCGTTCATGACCCATAAAGGGCTTGATATTTACCATCACTGGCAGGGACTCCACTTTCATAGTGATACATGGTACCTTCCTCAGAAAAGAGCAAGCAAGGAAGGATTCCTTGCCAGAAGAGCCGAGCTATATAAGTATGTTGTCAGTCAATCACTGTCAGAAAGGGCAGGTCATTGGCATTAAGGTTATTTAGCAGCATGAACAACTGTAAGCTCGCAAACAACAAAAGTGCCTGAATGCACGTAATTTTATCTCAAGTCTTGGTTTCAGAGATATGCCTGAAATCTGGCTTCTGAAGCTCCTGCCTTAGCCTAGCTCAGAGTGTCTTTCAGGAAGTCAATGCTTGGTTTTGGTTCCCAAGAGTCTGAGTTATTTATTTATTTATTTTTTAATTTTTTTTTTGAGGTTTGATACAGGAATTGCAAGTTCATATATGAAAATAAATATACATGAAGTAAAATTTTTAATTTATGTCACAATTTTGGGAATTACAAGGTGTGAAGCAGCATGGTGTGTTTTAGGGAAGAACAATTGCCCTGAGTCACAGACAGACAAGGTCACAGAGAGAAAGGTGAGTGATGAAAGTAGGGCTAAATCATAAAGTCCTCAGGAACCATATTAAGAAGCTTGGGCAGCATCAAAAATCAATTGCGATTAAAGATTTTAAATCAAGGGATTTGCATGATCATATCTGCATTTTAAAAAGACTAATCAGGAACAATGTGGATAATGGATTACAATGTATTAGGGAAAAGGGAAATTTGGAGACCAGATTAGGGGTCTTTAGAATAATTTAGTCAAAAAAGTGATGAAGCAGAAGGTTGGTGAGAGAGGTTGGAACCCCTTTAGGGCATTCAATGGATGGAATTGGAAAAAGTACTGCTTAGGAGAGAAGAAAAGCAGGGCAGAGACTAATTCTAAGAGTTCGGGTTCTGGATATGTACCAGCTTGTAACAAATGACAAAAGGCTGGGCCACCAACAGCAAGGACCCAGCTGAGCAAACATCCTAGTGCTGGTACATCATTAGCTCCCTCTCTTGGGAAGCCTGTGAGTCAGAGTGAAGGCTCCTGAATTTTTAGCCACGTGCCCTAGATTAGAAATATTCACCAATAAGGTCAACTACCAGTCAGCTACCTCAAGTAAGTGATTCCTTTCATTTCAAGTTACAGAGCATTAATTTGAGGCATGATAGTGGGAGATGCAGGAGCCCTTAGCTTGCTGTTACCATCTGCATGTGTTACCAGAACTCGCATCCCCCTCAGCATGGCCATGTGGACATTCTTTCTCAAGTTATACTCATTTGCCGTGTCTTAGGTACCTGTCTCCATTTTTGCTCCTCCACTTCTGCCTCTAATTTTAGGAATAATTCGACAGTAGGCCTTTTTCTTTAGACTAATGTGGTCCAAGCAGTGATGATGTGAATTCAGAGTACATTTGGGGGATAATATGAAATCAAGGTATAATTGTAGCACATACCTAAATAAATGGTATCAATAAATAGGAGTTTAATTTTTTCCTTTCACTCATTTTCCACGCCCAGTGAATTCCAGTCAATGAATGTTATTGTTTCTCTTTTCTAAGCCTGCCCATGGAATTTAGAGCCAAAGAGGTCTGTGTGTATTGCATTCCACATTAAAGGTGGCCTCTGGACTCAGGTGGCCTGGGTTCAAATCCTGGTCTCTTGCTTAGTCATTGGATGACCTTAGACAAATTATGTAAAAATGTAAAATCTCAATTTTCTCACTTGTCAAAAGAAGGTGGGAATGCTGACTTCTTCTTCATAAAACTGTTAGGAATATTAAATGGATATTACTATGAAATGAGCTTAAAAACACACTTAAAACTATAAATCACATTATATACACATAAAACTATATACAGTATTAGTACTTTATTATGATAGCTAATATGTCAATTCAAAACCTGTGGTAATTAATCTCATTTATAAAGTGAGAGTCGATATACTCATCTC
>PVKE010033543.1:0-17874 GCA_004027555.1 Craseonycteris thonglongyai
AAGGGGGTTATTTCTGCCAGGCTCTGTAATTATTCATACAGAACAGCAAAAATTGTTAGATTTTTATGAAGAAGTTGTGATATAGTTGCTTTATAGATAGTTTCTATAGATGCCAAGGAAACCTGCTTTTATTGGCCTGGGTTTTGGGGAAAATAGGTTTCAGAACTAATATAATCACTTTCATACAGACTGATCTTCTAACCACAATGCAATCATATTGGAAAGAAAAAAACACAACCAAAAATTCAATGAAACACAAGTAAAAGGTGTGTGAAAATTTTTACACATACATCAAGTAACATGAATTATAATCAGAAAATGCTTAAAAATCAAACAATTATAGAACATAATAAGTAGATAGATCAGTGTGTATTAAAATTTTTTGAAGACTTAAATTCTTACATTAGAAAAGAAGAGGGGATGCTGGGATAGTTCAACAGGTTGAGTATTTGCCTTGCAATCAGGAAGTCTGGGGATCTAATCCCAGCCCCAGCCCTCACAAATCCATACGGTGAACTGCAGTGCAACTGGTAACGACTGTGATGGCTTGTGAAGGTTCTCACCTCCCATGCAGGAGGCCCCCACTTTGGTTTCCTCCCCACACAGCCCCACATCTACCTCTATGGAATGAAAACATGTCACAACTACTGATGTACAACTATGGAGACTGCTCTGGGCCCTCCCCACTTTTCTCTCTCTCTCTTTCTCGCTCACCTTCTCTCAAACAGTAAAGAAAATTATTTCCTACAGGAACAATAATTTATTTCCAATGGCAATTCAACTTTATATCAGCCCTTGAGTGTGTTAAGGGAGAGAAAGGAAACATATATTGAGTTTGCTCTACTTAAGTCTCAGATATACCTCTTATCCAGTTTATACAATGACCAATATAATGTATTTGAGATAACTACATTTTAAGGCTGGAAATCTACAATCTAAGACAAGTTTTAGATAGACTCAATGCTACAAAAATATTCTGGGGACAACTAGATTCCACAAATCACTTCAACCCAGAGATAGAAGAAAACCAGCTATATCACTATTTCCTCATAAGAATCTAAAAGTTTTTGCACTTCTGTATGAATAATTACAGGGTTCAGCAGATGTCACCTCCTTTTTAAAACAGTGTAGTGGTTGGTAAGGGTACATGAATATCACACATGAGATGGACAGCAATTTGAATATATCCCTTAAAATGTCAGATAATGTGCTTGATTGTAATATAGTTTTATTACACAATTACATGCTTATAATTTTGTAATTAAAAAATTGGTATAAATTACCAGCTCATAAAAAGAGGCATTACTTCTGCTGAACCACATATTTTGATAGATGTTTGGTTTGTTTATATTTTAAACAGAAAAAATAATATAAAGAGACCTACCTATTTCATAAAATTGTGTCTAATTTTCTCTCTCCCCCTTCATTTACCAATGGAAACACCATCTACTCAGAACTAAATGTAGAGGATTCCTGGACAGAATATTTCAAAGGATCATAATTGAAAATGTTTCATTACTAGTATAATTTATTGAGATATGATACGTGAATTTCTATAAGTTTAATGAATCATCCCTAAATTCTTCCCAGAGGCAAAACAAATAATTACCTAGAGCTTGATTTATTTTTGCACATATCTGCAGTAATTTATGAATAAGTTCCACTGCTCATTGTTACTAAAATAAGTGTATGTAAGCAAAAAAGTGCCTAATAGGAATTCTTTTTATGAAAGTAAGTACAATGTATGGCTCAATACATTATTTTAAAACATCTAAAATATTAAAAAACAGTATACTTATTCTTTAAAAAAGTCATGTCTATATATTTCATCAGAACCTTATTAACTGTTTCCAAATATATCTAACATGAGAACAGATGCAAACTGCCCAAAAATGAAGCCAATATGGAATATTACCCACCTAACTTTATTTTTTCACACAGATGAGCTTGTCAGATTCAGCTCAAGGAAAGAACAGAACTCTTACTATCATGGAATTTAATGCACACACAGAAAAGAGAAACACATAATAGTACAATTAAATATTCCTTAGGATATTTTACTCGTGATGCATAAAATAAAGTTGTGGATAGTCACAAGAAAGTTTGTATTCTAAATAACAATATATTAGGAAAGTATTTTATTAATTAATACACATGGTTGTAGATATTAATGTAGTATTAAAATTAAAAAATTACAAAACAATCTTTTAATATTTATACCAATCCTTTATAGGAAGTAGGAATTATTACTATTCTATTTTAAGGAGAGAGTTACTGAGACATGTAGTAACACAGTAATTCACCTAACATCACACTTTTGGTGCACATCTGTTTTGTATTACATGAAGACAGGGAATTATTCCTTTTTTCAGAATGAAATAACTCTTCATTTTAGGTGATACTTTTCAAAGTCTACTTCATCATATATTGGTATTGCTTCACAAGTGTTCTTTAGATTAGTAGTTCCCTTTTCAGATCTGCTCTCAACTTCTGTATGCTATTATCTTTAAGCTGTATCTCTTAGAAAGTAATCAAAGTTCTATTATTTTTTGTCTTAAATACTGTCAAGAATTTCTGTATCACTAGAAAATTCACAAGTTTAGATTTAGCCTGATTGAGATTTATTTCTACCATATATGAGGGCTGTCCAGAGAAAATCCAGCCATTGTCAACAACGAGACCAGTTACATGACTAGATACTTTCTGAACAGCCCTCATATTTTTGTTACTGTTGCTTCCTTCCCTCTTTCCTCTACTTCTGACAATCAATCAGATTTATAGATTTTCAATTATTCATCTTTTCCTCCTTACCCATTTGCAATAAATGAATTCATTATTTTAATGGATTTTCACAATTGCATTTAATTGGTAAATTGTACACTTGGCAAAAAAATCTAAGATTAAAAACGTATTTCTCCTCCTAGTTTCATTTTTATATTTTAATATTTTGGCTTGCCTATTCTTAATACCCTGCACTGCCCCCTAAATATTTTTCTTTTTTTATACATCCATACTTCTTTTGCTTTATTAATGTTTATCTATGTATTTGAATCAAATTCCACCTTGCAATTATATTGTTTATTACAAATTTAATTTATTTCTTACTGAACTAAAACTTAGGTATGTCTTTCAGTGAAGTTCTGAGTGAAAACCCAAATTTATTTATATTTTATTTCATACTTAGTATTGAATACTATTTAGCTGGGTATAGAATTTTACAATATTTCCCATTAACACTCTGGAGATAATATTTCATTAGTTTCTAGTTGATAAAAATTCAATAATCAGTCAAATTTATTTTTATTTGTAGTTAAACCGTCTTTTTTTCTGTCTTCTTATAAGATGTTCTCTTCATTTTAAGATTTTTTTAAAGATGTTTCCCAGTGTCAGTTACTCTACTTAGAACTGCATGTAATTATTGTTTGTGAAGAATGTATGTTTTTCTTTCACCAAATTTCCAAAAGCCATTGGTTATCTTCTTTTTAATTCACTGTCTCTTCTTTATTCTTCCTATTTCATTCTGGACATTTTATAACAGATTTTGCCTTATTCTAAACTGCATTTCTATTAACTTTTTTTTTTTTAAGATTTATTTTACTGATTTTTGACAGAGAGAAAGAGACAGAGAGAAACAGAGAGAAGGGGGAGGGCCCAGAGCAGTCTCCATAGTTGACATTAGTTTTCTATATAGTTTCACTACACAGGCGGGAACAGGGCTGCACAGGGCAGGAACTGGGCCGGGAGCCTCCCACACAGGTTCCGGCAAGAACTAAACTGGGGGCACTCCCCAGGTCAGCATGTGGGTTCGCATGGGCTGGGGCTGGGATTCGATCATCGGTCCTCGGGGTTTCCAAGCGAGTGCTTTATCCACTGAGCCATCCCAGCTTTCCCATCTGTTAACTTTTATAATTATTTTGATTTTAATTGAGTTTTAAATATCTCTACTAAATTTTTCATTTTTAATTTAGTTTGTGATTCTCTAATTGTTTTTCATGCCATTTCATTATATATTCAAGTTCTCTATCACTTTAATAATTTTAGAAATTATTATTTAGCACTTCTTTGAGAGCATTCACTTTTATTCAGATTTCAAGTGTGAATCCTCCTGTTTCCTGTGTTTGCTTTCTCTCCAAATTACAACCTATCCATATTTGTTGATCATGTCATGTGTTTATCTTTAGTTTGGATTGTGTTGTACTGGAGGAAGCTCTATGCTTTAAATTTTGGAAATGTCCCTACAATGACATCTGATTTTTGGTTTTTTAGGGTGAATCAAATGTTTCACAAAATTTGGTGGTGTTTAAAATGTTGATTTTTTTTTTTTTTTTAGAGAGAGAGAGAGAGAGATATGCAGAGACAGAGAGAGAACTGAACTGGGGGAGCTCCCAGTTCAGCACATGGTTCCGCACGGGCGCTGGGGCCGGGATTCGATCCTCGGTCCCTGGCGCTGCAAAGTGAGCGCTCAACCCACTGAGCCATCCCGGCCTCCCCTAAAATGTTAATTTTTGAGTTTACATTCACAACACACAAGCTGTGTTCATTTGGGCTCTATATCTATAGAATACAGGATTGGAAGGATTATTTCCAATACCCACCTCCCTTTCTTCCCTCCTCTCCAGACACACACTTACAGCCCTGATCGATACATAACTTTCTTGATACTTTCCAGCTTCATGGGCAGTTATTTAAATCCCCTTTTCTGAAGGGGGTGTCCCTAAAGTATCATGGCTTCAAGTAGAAGCCTCTATTCTAGTCTCTTGTATCCTATACATGGACAAGTAATAAACTAAGGCTCTAGGGCATAGAACCTATAAGTGATCTGAAGCCCTCCAGAGCAAGGCATTCCCACCCTGTTTCTGGAATACACCAATTTCTTCAAGTTCAGATACATATTTTTTTAAGATTATTATTTCATCTTCATATATGTTTATCCGCATGTAGTTCATTTTAATTCATTCTGATAGGTTCAGAATGGAACCTCAGTTATGTAAAGGACAATTTTTTATGTCAAAATAGATGTCAAACCTCTCACATGGTATTATCTAAACGTCTAGAATTAGTGAATTCAGTA
Source organism: Craseonycteris thonglongyai (assembly GCA_004027555.1). Lineage (NCBI taxonomy): Eukaryota > Metazoa > Chordata > Mammalia > Chiroptera > Craseonycteridae > Craseonycteris > Craseonycteris thonglongyai. The sequence continues at coordinate 5,072 of PVKE010033543.1, forward strand.
TAGAAGTTGTGTTTTCTTAATTACAACTATATGAATATACATGGAAAATGTGAGCACGTATATACAAAACATGATTGTTCAGTCTAATTGTAAAGGAAATCCTTTATTTATGTATTAATTTCAATATTACCATAACCAAAAGTTTTAGGTGTCTCTGACCAACTTGTTCAATTGGTCAGGAATCTAAATACCCCCTGAAGTTCTACTTAACCATTTTGGAGACTCTAAGTTTATGATTAGATACATGTCCTTTATGTAGGACAAGCTACATGAGCCTATGCTTCTATACATAATTTGTGGGAATTGGTGAAAAATGAAAATGTGGGGCCCTTCTTCATAAGTTACTAAGAATTTCAAGATATAACAGCAGAGCAGGAAGCTGCCTTCTGAGCATGGAGCCCTGCATGACAGCACAGTAATAAGCCCATGAAGCAGGCTGTGCGTCTATGAATGTTACCATGTATACTGCTGTCTAGATCTGGTAAACCTAATTGATTCATTTATTCAATGGGTGTTTATTAATCTTCCATGTCACCAATGCTGTGATATAAAACGAAGAAAAGAAAGTATCAACTTGTAATTAAATTACCGCATAAAAATTTTATAGCTTTTACTAATTAAATCAAAATTAGCAACTCTGCTCATTTTAACAACAAAATTCAAAGAATTTCAGAAGTATAATAAATATTTAATTTGTATTCTTCTCTAAAAGGAATCTTTCATTAATGGATGCTTAGGAAGTTCTGGATTCTATGTAACAATTCCATGATTTTTCACAAAATACATGAGAAAGGATTCTTAAAGTGGTGTGAAGTTACAGACCTATGACTAGGAGTTAAGAACATAGCAAAAGAGTGACAGCCAGCGATGTCTCCCCTGAAAGGGAACCAGGTAGCAGGGGCAGCGCTGGACGCATAGATTTTAAGTATGTTGTGCAACTGCATGCTCTGTCTCTGTCTCTTTCTTTTTCTCTCACCACATGGGGAATACAAGATAAGATAGTCTCTGTGCTCCAGCAGTTTCATCAGCAAGAACAGCTGGAACCTAAATATACATAAGATTCTAAACACAACAATTCTGTGAATTAGACTCTCAACATGGGAAGCAACCAGAATTTACGCTAATCATGAATGCTTCAAGTCTCAAAGCTTTGGGAGAAGTTCGGGTAGGCAAACAGAAATGTCAGAAATCCACAACACAAACAGGCTCCCAGGCATTATAAGGAAAAAAACAAAGAAAAATTACATCAAAATAAAAACAACCACAATTCTCAGAGTCCCAGTAGCTGGGTTGAGAGTCAAGCCCACTTGAGTTTTGAATACTGGCCCTACCACTAACCAGATGTGTGACATTGAGCAAGCTGTTTTAATTCTCTCAGCTTTAGTTCTTTGTTTTTGTTTTTTTCATAGTCTTTATGGGAGGACTAAGTGAGATAACCCAGGTAAAGTTCTCAGTTCAATGCCAGGTACATAGTAAGTACTCAATACCAGTCAAAGCACAAAGATTCTTTTGGGAATCAACTCAGGGTGACTAACATAATAAAAAATGGCTTAGGAATTGAGACAATTTGGCTCTTCTCAAGCATTTCCTCTAACTTAGAGGACCACAAACTTTTCTGCACATTGGAATCCCATGAGAAGCTTCAGAAATTATTGATTTTTAGATTCTACTCACTGAGGTTGAGATTTAATCACTCTAAGAGTGTTGCCTGTGCTTGGAATAGTTAAAAGAGTCACCAGTTGATTCTAATACACAAAGTCTAAGCATCCTACTCTAACTTGTTCTGTGAGGTGCTGAAACTAATGAAATCTTACTGAGCCTCAGTATCCCTATGAAATATGTGGAGGCAAAGAGAGGTATAGAAAAAGACACAATTTGGTTAATAGAACCAGAATTGAAACCATAACAAATTGTGTATAAACAAGGTTTCAGTCACTGACTAGCTCTGAAGTGTTAGTCAACTTAAGTTTTTTGCACTTCAATTTTCTCATGTATAAATAAGGAACCTACAGCTATAAACCTCAGAGGGCTATTATTAAAATTAAATGAGATAACCCATATAAAGTGTATAAAGTATAGTGACTAGCATATGGATAAACTTCTAAAGAATGTTTGCTATTATTTTTATTATAATAATTACCATCATCATTTGCAACTTATGAGCATTTCACTCATTAGTTATCAAATCATCATTTTTACACTCCAATTTTTGTGTTGACTTATTGACCTCAACATTTATTTTATGTAAAAAGACCTTCACCAAACTCTGATTTTCTCAAGTTGGGATTACTCTGTGAACTTTCTACTCTTGGCTCCTCAAAACTGAGAAAACTCATAGAATCAAGAAATAACGCACCACTCTGTGATCCTAGTTCAGCTTTTTGTACCTATAATAAATTCACCCCAAATAAAATTAATAAAAAGAAATGACATATTAAGATCCTAATATCAACAAATAAACAACAGGTACACTGTAATATCATACCCTGTATCTTATCAGAAATCCACAGTTCTAGAAAGGAAGTGATATCTGTCCTAAGCATTATCAATATGTTCTATATTATGTAGATTTATTTTTTAAGAATGAAGAAGAAACAAACAACAGAAATCAGAGAAAAAAAATTTCAAGGAGAACTTTATTCATGGTGGTCAAGTGATGGAAACAACCAAAATGCTCTTTGATGGATGACTGGATAAAAAAGTTGTAATACATTTACACAATGGAATATCATTCAGTTGTAAGAAAAGATGAAACACTCCCATTTGCAACAACAGGGATGGAACTTTAGATTATCATGCTAAGCAACATAAACCAGACAGAAAAAGCTAGGAACCACATGTTCTTACTCATAAGTGGAATATAAAACTGAAAGCAACAAACAAACAAAATCTCATGGACAGGGGGTGGAGGAGGGTGGGAAAGGAGGGAATGGGGGCTAAATATATGGTGATGGAAAGAGAGCAGACTCTGGGTGGTAGACACATATTGTAACACAGACAAAGTACTATAGAATTCCACACCTGGAACCTATGTAGTTTTTACTAACAAATGTCACCTCCAATAAATTCAACAATAAAAAAAGTTATAAAAATAACATTTATAAACAGCCTTTATTCTCTCAAATAATATATGCAAAATAGTTACCTGGAAAAGGAAGTTAATTATTTTTAAAAGTCAAGGCAACTGTGGCTCATTTATTTATTTATTTAACATGGATGGCAATGAAGGCTCATACTGTGAGGATCATGGGAGAGGTAAAGAACAGAAGACTAAAATGGGGAGTCTGGAAGAGGCAAATAAAGGAAAAAATGTGCATAGGTCTTTGTGCCACAGAAATAGCATGCATTTCAGTTTGCTCTTTATAAGTGTTTTCCGCCTACTGAAGCTTTTTCTTTCCCCATCCTTGTCTATGGCATGGTATTATGAACTTTTCATTAATATGGTTAAATGGAAACAATGACTTCAGAGGAGTAGCAGAAAGCGACTGTGAGGGGTAAAACAAAAGTGAGAACAAGAAAGAGTAGTGCACAACTGAGCCTGGGCAGAAATCACCTGTATTCTCATTTATGCTTAGTGGCACCAATTAGCTCAGTCTATTTAGAGACCATATGCTTTAAACTCAAAGACCAGGACTAAAGAAAATATTCATAATGTTATTATCATGCACATATCACTTCTATATTAACATGTGAAAACCCAGCAGCATAGAACACTAAAAAGAACCACACTGAGAAACTAAATCTGATTTCTCCTTTCAAATTAAAGTGTTACATCAAAACCCATCTTCCCTGAGAATAAAATGGAATCATTTTGACAATGTTTCTTCCCTCTGTGCATTTAAATAAATTGCAAAGCTGATTCAGGCTGAGAGTAAATCAAGAGAAGTTGATCAAAACAAACAAAAAGACATTCTAAACATGGCCTGAAAGCAAAGAAATATATTTTACATCAAACTGATGATTCAGTGAATTTCAATAGCAATTACTTTATTGTATTATGGATTATAATATGCTTCAGGTTGAGTCATGTGCATCCCACTTTGCTAAAAGGTTCAATTTATTATAGAAAAAGGCTGAAAGTAAGAACTTGGAAGAGTGCCCTAAAGCTGGCATAGTCCTGTAAGATGGGGATTCATCTTACAGTGATGTTGGTTTCATTAAGGAAGTCAGTATATGTAAGGTCCAAGCACTGTTTAGAATTGAAAAATGGAGGTGACTTTCTTCATTCTAGATGCTTAGATTTTAACAGGCTTCTGCCAAATTAACTTACTGAAAAATATTCATCAATTAAGTAAAATCGGAATATGGGGAAGGGGTGACTTACTACAATGGTCAGATAAAAAAAATAATCAAGATTAGTACTATTAATGCTTAGCAAATACCTACTGTATGCTATAGATTGACTTAAGTGCTTTAGGTGCATTAATTTTAACTTTGCCTGAAGAGGCAGAGATCCCCTTGTTATCCTAATCAAGCATTTGAGAGAACTAAGACAAAGAGAGTTGAATTCACCAAGGTAAATAGATCTAAAGTTTGACGGATATCGTCTAATTCTAAAATTCTTGCTCTTAGTGACCACATCCTACTGCAGACCAAGAAGAAGACTGAGATGAAATTCAGAGACTGAGTTTTTATCCAAAACATTTAAATTGTATGGTGTAAAGGTCCAAGAGTAGAGGACTAACAGAGTAAGGAGTTAAAGATAGAAGTTGAGGGAACCAGAGAAATCCTGGGAGAAGGGGGAATGGCATATTTTTAAAAGACCTCAAGTTTCACTGAAGTCATGAGTATATACTAGAAGTAGATGTTATCTGTTTGTGCTCAGAGTGTACCTAACTCCACTAGGAGAAATGCATTTTAAGAGCTAAAGGCAAACTGAAATCATTCCAAGGGCTAGCATCATAGAAATTAAGGAATTATACCAAGAAAAGGAGTCTCCAATACTTCCTTGAACAATAGGGATTATTAAGAATAAATCAAAAATATTGTAAAACAATTTTTTTCCAGTAAAAACCTTTACATAGTTTTGAGTGTAAGTCCAGTAGACGTTCTTTAATATTTACTTCAATACCAAGAACCATGACTAAAAATGCTCTAACTCAAGCTTGTCCAATCTGCGGCCCACAGGCTGCATGTGGCCCAGTACTGCCCAGGTCTGCTCAACTAACCTGTCAGACCTGAGAGGAGTGGGTGGGAGTTGAAAGGAAAACACAAAGACAACAGCTGAGATCAGGAGGACCACTGACTGGTGATGGTGGAAAAATGGTGCAGTTTTTATTTTAGCCGCAGCTCATGTCCAGCAACTCAACTTCCACATGCCAATGTATATTGTCTGTCTCAAGCCTTTCTGAGACCTCCTCCCTGTTATAACCCCCAAGCTAGATGCCTGCAGCTTTCTGAGTACTTTCTCTTTATGGATCAGTGGAGGCAAGATGCCCCATGGACAGTCTTGCAGGACATGCGGCCCCGCCTCTCACATCCGGGCCTCTCACATCCGGGTCTCCACAAAGTACAACTTTGAACATGGCCCAACAAAAATTTGTAAAGTTTCTTAAACATTATGAGAATTTTTTGCAATTTACTTTTTAGCTTATTAGCTATCATTAATGTCAGTGTGTTTTCTATGTGGTCGAAGACAATTCTCCTTCTTCCAATGTGTCCCAGGGTATCCGTAAGTATGGGTACCCTTCTCCAACTTAAAAACAATAATAATAATTAGGATGTACAGTCACTAATCATCCTTGTTCAACTACAACTTTTCTCACTTCTACATTAAAAGTCCTGCATCCTGGGAAACCACTCTTTCTCCAGGGAAAGTGGGATGTTTTCCCAGGATAGTTCCAATTTTAAAATTGTATGTCCTGCTCCCAGACAAAACTGTCAGTCCTAGTTAAACTAGATGGTTGGTCGTCTTATTACAATATTACATTACATTAAAGTCTCATCATGATCATCATAAACTTGATCTCAAAAGGGGGAATTTATATGTTAAAAATTGTTGATGGAAAGGCATTTATAATGAGGAAGAAAGAAATCATAGATTTTAAAAACATTGTGCGAAAAAAAAAATAAATGTTGGAGCTATCGAATGATTTCATAAGTGTTATGGGATACTATTTTACACCCATTTTCCTACAGACATATTATTTTCAAGAATATTCTATTTATTGCAAATGTTTGAACTCAAGAATAACTCAATAAATATTAATAATAACTAACACTAATTGTGGTAAGAGCAAAATTCAGGGAAATAATATACTGTACATTTTAAAGCTGTCATTAGTATTCCAGGCAAAGAAAATTTATATGGTAATTGAATAAAAATATCTAAAATCAGCCCAGAGATGTGTTGAATGTATTCTTTAGTATGATAGTATTTCAAGATTTAGATGGAAAATACTTTTAAACATATGTTTAGTAGGAAAATTCATAAAATAGTACCACTTAATCATTTTATATTGTTTTTAGGTTATCCAAAATTTTTACACATGAAGTCAGCACTGTAGATTTATATCCTGCTGCCTGTGCAAGAAAACCACTGAACACTGAACAGTCTAATGTTATCTTACATCTGGGTATCAGTGAACTGTATAGTGAACATAAAATGTTCTGGATGAAGTCTGTTAAATTACTTATATCATTTATGTTGATTCCCATTAAAAAGCAATCAGGTTTAAAACAAGTGAACGAGTAAAAAGAAATACTAGAAAAAAAAGAAAAAACTTTCCATTGCTGTCCTCATATGTCCAAATAAAGATGTTGAAATGATCATAAGACAAAGAACTAGACAGCCTTGTTCCCAGTGCTTATCTAGCAAACCTCTCCCCTTTTTAAACAATATTTTGAATGTTAAGCAAAATGTTATATTATTAATATATCTAACTATAATGCCCTTTCAATTAAAAACAAAACCCCTATCATTAAAACCCATCAGAACATGTACCAAAAAAGGTGGTTTCTTGATGTTCGATTTATTTATTTATTTATTTATTTATTTATTTATTTATTTATTTATTTTGACAGAGGAGAGAGAGAGAGACAGAGAGAGAACTGAACTAGGGGAGCTCCCAGTTCAGCATAGGTTTCCGCACGGGCCAGGGCCGGGATTCGATCCTTGGTCCCTGGTGCTGCAAAGCGAGCGCCCAACCCACTGAGCCATCCCGGCTTCCCCAAAAGGTGGTTTCTTGAAAACAGCATTTAAAACACGGTAAAGAACTACAGGAACATCTTAATTAGACTTTAGGAGATTTGTCATTTTAGATTTTAGATTTTTGTCAACAACTTAAAAAAACAAACAGAGAAGACAGAGATTAAATTTGCTGATGATGCAAAGCTAAGATAAAAGATGAATAGAATTAGGATTTTTAAAAGTTGAGACCATGGGCAATTCCCTGATGTTTTGCAACCGTGTTTCTCCATCTGTAGAATGAGACCAGTAGTATAATCCTTTTGAAGATGCTGTATTAAATGATTAAAATCCACACAGCACTTAAATTAGTATGTGGCCTATGTTGTGTTCAATGATAATTATTATTACTATATAGTTGATCACGATAACTAACTTCCTTTGCTGTATATATAAAAAAAAATTTTCTTCTGTGTTACTAAACCTATGGTTAGTGAGGGTCTTAAATATTGTTTTACAGCAAAAAAAACCTATAAGGTAGTCATCTAATTCTTTTGCAACATGCCATTTCCTTGAGCTTATAGTTATTTGGGTCCACATTTGAACAATGCTATGAAGACTTTGTGATGTATTGCTCTGTTGGGAAAGCCCAGAGAAGAACCACAGCCTGTCTTTAATGTTTCACTACTTCAAAGAATCAAAAGTCTAAATATCACTAAGAAAGACATTAACCAGAAGTCAATAAATACATCCTCAGTTCAGCATATGGGTTTGCATGGGCCTAGGCCCGGATTCAATCCCTGGACCTCAGGACTGCAAGGCAAATGCTCAACCTGTTGAGCTATCCTGGCATCTCAAAACATCTATATCTTTATATAGCTTCAAAATCAAAACAAACTCCATGTGCAAGACTTGACTTGTTTTGTTATCTTTGGAAAAATCACAGACTTGGTTAAATACTAACTATTAAATCTCTTTTTGTCTTACTCCCTTTTGCATGTGTGGTGTGAGCTTCGAAACTAGTAAATCAAGGAACTAACATAAAATTCGAATTCTCACAACTAGAATTGGGTATCGTCCCCTAATTTCCTAGACCTGATTAGCAAGGCAATAGTTTGTAATGTTATAGGGCTAAACAAGGTTCCAAACTGAGAATTCCCTGTGGCTTAGTTTGCCACACAATTATCTCTCAGAGAATAGAAGCCACTGTCACTTGGTTTACAAGGAACAAAGCAAAAAGTTTGGGGTATTATCTATCCCAAATTCATATGAAGGGACAGGAAGTATGTGAGAAATCTCTGTGATTTCCACTCAAGTTTACTATGAACCTAAATCTGTTGTAAAAAAAAATCTTTTAAAACAAAAAAACAATAAACAAACAAACAAACAATGACTTCAGCTAAATGGGAGGAATGAGGGTAAGATAGAACATGAACTAGTCCTTTCGGTGACAGAAAGAAATGATGAATGCATGAAGTTTCTTGTAATGATTTACCATACAGACATACATTGACAATATAGTGGGTTCGGTTCCAAATCACCTCAATAAAGTAAATATCAGAATAAAATTAGTCATATAAGTATTTGTCTTCCCAGTGCATAAAGAATTATGTTTACATCATCCTGTAGTCTATTAAGTTGGCAATAGCAATATGTGTGTGTGTGTGTGTGTGTATCCTTAATTTAAAATACTTTATTGATAAAAATGTTAACCATTATCTGAGTTTTTGGAAAACTGTAATATTTTTTGCTTCTGGATAGTCCTTCCTCACTGTTCATGGCTCCTGACTATGCTGACTGATCACGGTGGTGGTTGCTAAAAGTTCAGAGGCTGTGGCAATTTCTTAAGACAACAATGAAATTTGCTGCATTGACGCTAACTTTCACAAATGATTTCTCTGTATCATGTGATGTTGTTTGATATCATTATAACCACAATAGAACTTCTTGCAAAATTGGAATCAAATCTTTCAAATCCTGACACTGCTTTATCAACTAGGTTTGTGTAATAGTAAAAATCCGTTGTTGTTATTTAACAATCTTTACAGCATCTTCACAGAGAGTCAATTCTACCCCAAGAAACCACTTCCTTTGCTCATCCATTGAAGCAACTCTTCTTCTGTTAAAGTTTTATCATAAGATTATGGCAAATCAGTCATATTTTTAGTCTCCACCTCTAATTTTAGTTCGCTTGCTATTTCTATCACATCTGCAGTTACTTCCTCCACTCAACTCTTGAACCCATCAAGTCATCCAGGAGCCAACATCTTTCATGAGCCACACTTATTCTTAATGGCATCTAGAATGGTGAATCCTTTCCAGAAGGCTTTAACTTGACTGTGCCTGGATCTATCACAGTAATCACTATCTATGACAGATATAGCCTTACAAAATATATTTCTTTTTTTTTTAAGATTTATTTTTATTGTTTTTGACAGAGAGAGAGAGAGAGAGAGAGAGATACAGAGACAGAGAGAAGGGGGAGGGCCCAGAACAGTCTCCATAGTTGCACATCATTGGTTTATCCACATAGTTTCATTCCACAGGTGGGCGCGGGGCTGCACAGGGCAGGAACTGGGCCGGGGTCTCACGCCAGTGAGAACAGAACTGGGGGCACTCCCCAGTTCAGCATATGGGTCCACATGGGCCGGGGCCGGGATTCGATCCTCAGTCCCCAAGGCTGCAAAAGTGAGCACTTAACCCACTGAGCCATCCCGGCTTCCCCCACAAAATATATTTCTTAAATAGTGACCTGAAAGTAAAACTTATTTCTTGATGTGTGGTCCATAGCATGGGTTTTGCTAGCAGATGTGAAAACAACATTAATCATCGTACCTTTCCATCAGAGCCCTAGGTGAGCAGGTGCATTGTCAATAAACAGTCAACATTCTGAAAGACTCTTTTCTTCTGAGCAGTAGGTCTCAAAGGTGGGCTTAAAGTATTCAATACACCATGCTGTAAACAGATGTGCTATCACCCAGGTTTTGTTGTTCCATTTACAGAGCCCAGGCAGAGTAGATTTTTGCATAATTCTTAAGAGCCCTAGAATTCTCAGAATTGTAAATGAGTATTAGCTTTAACTTCAAGTCACCAGCTACATAAGCCCCTAACAAGAGTCAGCCTGTCCTTCGACTCCAGGCATTATCTTCTCTCTAGCTATGAAAATCTTAGATGGCATCATCTTTCAAGCCAAGGCTTTTTGTCTACATTGAAAATAATTGCTTAGGGTAGCCACCTTCACTAATTATCTTAGGTAGATCTTCTGGACAACTTTCTACAGCTTACATACCAGTCTTTGCTGCTTCACTTTGTACTTCAAGGTTATGGAGATTAAATTTTTCCTTAACATTAATGAACCAACCTCTGCTAGCTTCAAATTTCCTTTTGCAGCTTCCTCACATTTTTCAGACTTTATAGAATTTGAAGAAACTTATGCCTTGATCTGGATTAGGTTTTGGCATAAGGGAATGCTGTATTAATAATTGGTTTCATCTTCTGTCCAGACCACTAAAACTTTCTTCATATTAGGAATACAGATGTTTTGCTTTCTTATTATTTATGTTTCCACTGGAGTAGCAATTTTAATTTTCTTCATGAGCTTTTCCTGGTTTCACAACTTGGCTAATAGTTTGGTTCAAGAGACCCAGCTTTGTGTGTGTTTTGGCTTTCAACATGCCTTTCTCACTAAACTTAATAATTTCTAGCTTTTGATTTAAAGTGACAGATGTGAAACTCTTCCTTTCATTTGAACACTTGAGGTCATTGTATGATTATAAATTGGCCTAATTTCAATATTGCTGGGTTTCAGGGAATAGGGAGACCAGAGGAGACGGAGAGGGACAGAGAAACCATTTGGCCTATGGAGCAGTCAGAACAATACAGCGTTCACGCATTAAGTTTGCCATCTTATATGGTAATGGTTTGTGATTCCCCCAAACAACTGTAATAGTAAAATTAGAGATCACTAATCACATACAATCATAACAAATATAATAATGAAAAACTCTGAGATATTGCAAAAATTCCCAAAATGTAACACAAGGAGAGGAAGTGAGCAAATGCTGTTGGAAAAAAATGACGCCTTACAGAATTCCTGGACACAGGGTTGCTACAAACCTCCAATTTGTGAAAAATGCAATCTCTACAAAGTACAATAAATCAAAGTATGTCTATAAGTTAAATTATGTGTGATACAGAAGAGGGGTGTTGGTGCAAAGAAGGACTATTTCTTGCATAGTGTGATTTAATATAGTATACACCCATGCACACATAAATACACACACTCACACAAGAAAATCTTCCAATAAAGAGAAAGAGATAATTAATTGAAAGGGGTTCTTGAGAAAAGGGAAGGAAGATACAATCCAGAACAAAAAACAAAATTTAGTCTTCCATTGCGTTTGGAACACTTCTTCCAACATTAAGCTGGAAAAAGAATGCTAGAAACTCCTACCCCTTTCCATTTCCACTCCATTTCCAATTGCTGCCAAGTTACTTCTTTTTCTTTCTTTTTTTTTAATTGATAAATTTATTGGGAAAACATTGGTTGGTAAAAATTACATAGATTCCAGGTATACAATTCTACATTACATTGTCTATGTATTGCATAATGTGTTCACCACCCAGTCAGTTCTCTCTCCATCACCATATATTTGATGCCCCCTTTCTACTTACCTGCACCACCCCTACTCTTCCACCCACCTTCCCCCTTCCCCTCAGGTAAACACAAAACTATTGACTGTATCCATGAGCTTTTGTTTCTTTGTTATTTCCCATTGTATATTCCACCTATAAGTGAAGTCGTATGTTTCTTGATTTTTTTCAGTCTGACTCATTTTGCCTAATACGATGGTTTCAAAGCCCATCCATGTTGTCACAAATAGCTGTATTTCGTCCTTTTTTTATCACTGTGTAGTATTCCATTGTGTAAATGTACCACAACCTCTTTAGCTAGTCATCTATCAAAGGACACTTTGGATGTTTCTATGACTTGGCCACCATGAATAGCACTGCCATGGACATATATCTTGGGGTACATATATCTTTGTGAATTAAGGTTTTTTGCAGGGTCACATGCAATTCCATTCCAAATTTTTTGAGGAATCGCCATACTGCCTTTCATAGCGGTTGTACCAATTTACATTCCCACAGCAGTGCACGAGGGTTCCTTTTTCTCTCCAGCCTCTCCAGCACTTGTTATTACTTGTCCTGTTGATTATAGCCATTCTAACAGGTATGAAGTGGTATCTCATTGTGGTTTTAATTTGCTAATTGCATCTCCCTAATTGCTAGTGATGTTGAGCATATTTTCATATGTCTATTAGCCATTTGTATGCCTTGGTGGGTGAAGTGTCTGTTTAGACCTTCTGCTCATTTTTCATTTGGATCATTTTGTTGTTGTTATGGCTGTTGTTGTTGAGTTGTATGAGTTCTTTATATATTTTAGATATTAACCACTTATCAGAGGCATTGTCTGCAAATATTTTCTTCTATTTGGTTGGTTTCCTTTGAAATTTGTTGATGGTTTTCTTTGCTGTGCAGAAGCTTTTTAACTTGATATTGCCCCATTCATTTGTTTTTGCTTTCACATCCCTTGCCTTTGAGGTCAAGTTCATAAGACCTCTCTGAACCCACGGTCTATAAATTTTGTATGGATGTTTTCTTCCATGCAATTTAT
>PVKE010033544.1:0-17874 GCA_004027555.1 Craseonycteris thonglongyai
AAAAAAAAAAAAAAAGGCAATTCAGACACACACAAAAAGATGCCATTACTGAATTTTCTAAATTAGTGCTTACAAACTTTAAAAAAGCTAAAACACAAAGACAGAATGGTATTTGTATGGCACACTGGGATAAATGATCAAGACTTTCACACCTGAGGCCACTGGCTTGGATGCCCTTGTACTCTGTGCAAATGGCCAGAGGGCTAAGGGGACCAGTATCTCAGCACATCTGTAGCTCCTCCTGATATGGTACATTGGCTAAAAATTTTTAGTTTTTAAGTAACCTACAGAGATCACAATTCATGAACAGTTAAAATCCATGCAACAGGTTATGAAAACTATTTCATAACTTCCCCATTTTGAGAGCTATGCAATTATCTTTGCAGCTTTCAAGTATAGTCCAGATATACTACTAATGAGCAACCATTTCTTCTAGGAGGTCATCTATTTTGTGGGTCACTGGCACAAAAACAAAACAAAACAAAACAAAAAACACAAACTAAACCTCCTAACCCTAACTTCAAAGAGTAAGGCAAAAGAAAAGAAAAGAAGTTAGTGGTAAAAATGAATGTCAGATTAAATAAAGTTATCTTTTTCTCCACGTTGTGATTCCCTTTTTCCTGTCTCAACTTAATGGTGATAACCACAGCCAACAATATTCTCTCTCATCTATCAAACTAATGCCATAGAAATACGAGGTATAATAAAAAATATGGAGAATGTTTAGATAAAAAAAATTATTACAGTAAGACACATTGCCATTAATAGCCCTCAAAATACTTCCCCTCCTTTGAATACACTTATCCCATCTTTCTTGCCACTTTCTGAAGCAGTTCTGGAAGACCTCTTTTGTGAATGTCTGAGAAATGGGCAAATGGTTTCATCCTCCATCATGAAAACGCTCCACATGCATTGTTGCTGGTATGGCAATTTCTGTCAAGTAAGAACATTATGGTATGTCCTCATTCACATTATTCCACCAGACCTGGCACCATGAGACTTCTGGCTCTTCCCCAAAGTCAAAATGGGCGTGAAAGGTAAATGTTCTGAATCGATTCAGGACATGGAGGAAGGCAAGACAGTGCAGCTAGACACAAAAGGACTTTCAGAACTGCTTCAGAAAGTGGCAAGAATGATGGGATAAGTGTGTTCAAAGCAAGGGGGAGGGTGTTTTTGAGGGGGGTTTAATGGCAATGTGTCTTACTGCAATACTTTTTTTTCCCTTCAATTTAAGCATTCATCTATTTCTTGCTCACTTTTGTAGTGGGTTTAATTGGGGAAAACAATGCAGGTAAAATGGTTAACAATTAGCTCCTTGACAGTTCCCCTAACCCACTCTAACCCTCAACTCCCATGACTCCAAGTGCACAGTAAGTAAGCAAGAAAACTGCCTGTTCAAAGGCAATAGTTAAGTTTTTTCTGGTCCTGTTAAGGGGCTGAATTTGGAATATAAATATTCATAATAAGACTTGATAACTCATTAAGTTACTGCTTGTATAAACTTACCCAATATTTAAGATGTAATCCTAACATATCATGGGGCAGTCATTGTTTTTATTCCCATCTACAAAATTTATAACATTCTTGTTTGAAAAGGCAACACACTCAAGCATTTCCATAAAACAAACCAGCAAGTGTAGGATTAAAAAAAATTATATATATATTTGGGCACTTTGTGTGATATTTTCTTTCTTTCTTTTTTAAAGATTTTATTGTTTTTGACAGAGACAGAGAGAGAGATAGAGAGAAGGGGGAGGGCCCAGAACAGTCTCCATAGTTGTGCATCATCAGTTTTCAATACGGTTTCATTCCATACAGGTGGGTGAGGGTCGCACAGAGCAGGGACTGGGTTGGGGGGCCTCTGCATGGGAGGCGCACCCCCTTGAGCCAGGGGCTGAGCCCGGGGGCAAGAACTGAACTGGGGGCCTCCTGCATGGGAAGCACACCCCAGCTCAGGATATGGGTACACATGGGCCAGGGCCGGGATTCGATCCTCGGTCCCTGGGGCTGCAAAACGAGTGTTTAACCCACTGAGCCACCCCAGCTTCCCCAAAATTTTCTTTCTCCACCTTTAACTAGAAAAGGATTCAAAGTGTCAATTTTGCACAAAATTGCAACAGCAGGAGGTATTCCAATGAAGGCAAGTATTATAAGACAACCCAAACAGTTTGACCTGAATTAATACAATTCTACCTCAAATACTTGACATAAGTTTGAAGTCCAGTATTGTCTCCAATAATAGAGAATACAATAAATGATTGGCAAAGACATCATCATCTGTGTATCGTTTTACCAGGCAACACAAGCAGAATAAAGTTACAATCTGAAAATGTATGCCACTGGCCACAACCCTCTGGAACCAGAAGATAAAAAACTTAATTTGAAACCTAGCGTAATCTCAAATATAATCAAACATTTATGTATGTAATAATTATTGCTATCATTTGAATGCCTCTTATAAGCCAGGCATGGGGTGAGATATACACCTCCATTTTAGAAACAGGCCCAGAGGTTAAATGACCTGCCAAAAGTCACAGGATTACTGAACGGAGGATGCCAGCTCTAAACCCAAATTCAAGACCTACATAGGACCTGAAACTAAAAAGGCACAAAAAGACCTAAATAGGTTATTTTCACTAATTCAACCCTATTTCCCAAATTTTGCACATGATTCAATAACAGCCTATCATAAGTAATACAATGAATTGGGTTGTTTTAAATTTGCAGGCAAGGTGTGGGATGGGGGTGTATGAGTTTCAACCATCAGGAGTCTTCACTATTATTTGAATTGGCTGGCCTCCAGGCCACAACAGTATAAAAATTAGATTTTAAAAGATGGAAGAAAAACTCCAAGGCAGACGGCTATTTGTACTCATTCTATAGTCTTATCATGAATACCCAGAACACTTTAACTGCTTTAGAGTACTGAGAAAGAGGTTCCTGTTCTACCTAAGGAGTATATGATTTAAGAATACAGGGGAAGCCGGGAGGGCTCAGTGGGTTAAGTGCTCACTTTGCAGCGCCAGGGACCGGGGATCGAGTCCTGGCCCCGGCCCGTGCGGAACCATGTGCTGAACTGGGAGCTCCCCCAGTTCAGTTCTCTCTCTGTCTCTGTATCTCTCTCTCTCTCTGTCAAAAATAAAAATAAAATTAAAATAAAATTAATTAAAAAAAGAAAAAATTAAAAAAAAAAAAAAGAATACAGAGCAAACAAGAAAGCAAGTTAGTGTATTACCTAAGAAGACATACAGATGTTAATGCAGGAAAAAGTTCTTCAAAATTATCCCTAACACACAATACACAAGTAATTCCCAAACTGTGATCAAAGGACAATTGGGAAATAAGAGCTCTGATCCAGGTTCTCAAGTCCGTACGTGAGCAAACTCTGAACTTTTCCCAAGTCTGGGACAGGAAGATTCGCGTCTCTACTTAGAAGTAAGATAATCTCTACATTCAAAAAGACTAGATAACCACTCTGGCAATGTGCACTGTACATGAGTAATTGAGGCAATCTACACTGAGCTTGATAACATTCGAGTACTGACCTATTCCCAAACAGCAGGAATTGAGTACCTCACCCACCCAGCAAGTCATACCAGAAACAGGAAGTACAGGTCAAAGGCCTCATTAAGAACTTCTGGCAGCAGAAAATGAAAATAAAGAATAAAGACTAGCAGTATTGACAATGAACACTGTCTTCCCTAACAGGGAAGGGAAAGATCATATTAGCCTGACACCCAACATTTCATAAATTATCTCATTTAATCTCATAGTAACCTGAGAACATTATCTGGTGCTTTAGTTTTTAATCCTTACAAGAACATGCTGACGTGATATGACAAATTACCATTTTAAACATGCAGACACTGAGGTTAATAAATAAGTTGTCCAAGGTAGTTGTTATCTCAATGTTGAGATGACAAAATCTAGGTTTGAGAGGTTAACAACTGTCCTCAAAATTGGTCTGTCTCACTTAGAGTGTAATTCTTGGGGAAGCCGGAATGGCTCAGTGGGTTGAGAGCTCGCTTTGCAGCCCTGGGGACCGAGGATCGAGTCCTGGCCCATATGCTGAACTGTGGTGTGCTTCCCATGCAGGAGGCCCCCAGTTCAGTTCTTGCCCCCCCGCTCCAACCCAGCTTGAGGGGGCGTGCTTCCCATGCTGGAGGCCCCCAACCCAGTTCCCGCCTTGCAAGGCCCTGCCCACCTGTGTGGAACAAAACCATGTTGAAAACTGATGAGGTTCAACTATGGAGACTGCTCTGGGGCCTCCCCCTTCTCTCTGTCTCTGTCAAAAACAATAAAAATAAATCTTAAAAAAAAAAAAAAAAGAGTGTAAATTCTTTCCAACTATCCTGTTGTCCCTCTCCCTGCCAGTAATGTTAAAGAATTCCATTAAGAATGAGAAATTCGGGGAAGCTGGAATGGCTCAGCAGGTTAAGCACTTGCTTTGCAGCCCGAATCTGAGGATCGAATCCAGCTCCGGCCCATGCGGACCCACATGCTGAAGTGGGGTGTGCTCAGTTCAGTTCTTGTCAGGGCCTATACAGGAGGCTCCCAGCCCAGCTCCTGCCCCGCACCCACCTGTGGAGTGAAACTATATAGAAAACTAATGCTGTCAATGATGGAGACTGCTCTGGGCCCTCCTCCTTCTCTCTGTCTGTCTCTTTCTCTCTGTCAAAATGAATAAATAAATAAATCTGTAAAGAATGAGAAATTTTCACCTCTCCCCAATTTCTGTTGCTGTTTTAGAAAATATACCTGAGATGCAAAGTTAACAGGAGCTTTCCTAACAAAACTCAGAAAGCTACTAACTTGCAGAATGATACAGTGGACTCTGCTAATAGGTACCCATGGGGGAAGCTGGGATGGCTCAGCGGGTTAAGCACTCGCTTTGCAGCCCTGGAGACCAGGGATCGAATCCTGGCTCCGGCCCAGACGGACCCATATGCTGAACTGGGGTGTGCCCCCAGTTCAGTTTTTGCCAGGGCCTATGCGGGAGGCTCCCAGCCCTGCCCTGCACAGCCCCCTGCCCACCTGTGGAGTGAAACTATGTGGAAAACTGATGCTGTCAACTATGGAGACTGCTCTGGGCCCTCCCCCTTCTCTGTCAAAAACCAATAAAAATAAATCTTAAAAAAAAAAAGGCACCCATAGGGATTGGTAGATGATGGATAAATGTAAGCAGGGTCTCTGGTAACCAGAACTCAAGCAATTGGCAAAAAAAAAAAAATTGAGTTATGGTTAATGGAGAGTCTACTGTAATGCATTATTACAAAATGTCTTCAGTTCTAAGCTTGAGGACAGGGACAATCTAGAGATCCTTAACACAACGCTTACCTGATTTGTAGTAAGAATTGAGGGTCTGTTGAATAAGTAACATCTTTTGACTGGTTATAAATTCAAGAGTCCAAAATGGCTTTTGTACTTTCTGATATGACATGATTCAATTTTTTTTTTTAAACAATTTACCCATTAATTTTTAACAAGGGTAGCTTTCTTAATTTTTGTAGAAATTTAACAACTAAATTGAGGAATGTTTTTTAATGTGTTGGACATAACCTCGAAAAAATTTCAAGTGTTTACTTTTCCAAGCAGATTACAATGTTTCAGTTAATAAAAACTGGTCAGAAATATCTACAAGACCAGAAAATGTAAAAAGAAAAAAGTGGCCAACAGGTATTTAAGATGTGACACATGTAAATTATAAAATTATTCTAAATATACCCTGGTATTACTTCAGTTAACCCAATATTTTTATACATGAAAACACTATCATCACTAATGTAAAAAAATTATGCCCACCATAGCAACTGTTGCTAAGTAGGTTTCTTATGTTTGAAACACAGAATTTGTAGAAACCAGTGAAACTCCACTCCTAGCATGATACTATAAATTCATTCACCTTGAACACGAAAGAAGACTCAATCCTTGATTTCTATAATGTGAAAAAAAAAGTTTGTCTGGTCAACAATTTGGCTGATATTTATCTACCCTGATGCATACCAAATATTTAAGAAAAACTGCCAATTGTCTATAACCCAATGTAAATACATCCTTTGTTACAACAAGTTCCTTTTCCTTAGCAATTCTAGAGGAATTTCTTCATTTAAAGAGCCAGGGAAAGCCGGGATGACTCAGTGGGTTAAACGCTCACTTTGCAGCCCCAGGGACTGAGGATTGAATCCTGGCCTGTGGGAACCCATGTGCTACACTGGGAGGTGCCCCCAGTTCAATTCTCACCGGGGTTTCACCCTGGCCCAGTTCCTGCTCTGTGTAGCCCTGCACCTACCTGTGGAATGAAACTATGTGGAAAAACCGATGATGTGCAACTATGGAAACTGCTCTGGGCCCTCCACCTTCTCTGTCTCTGTATCTCTCTCTCTCTCTCTGTCAAAAACAATAAAAATAAATCTTAAAAACATCTTAAAAAAAAATAAAATAAATAAAAAGCCAGCTGGTCTAGCTAGATTTCTATTAAGAAACAAGTAAACGATACAATACTTTTGAAATTACCCATCTTAGGAGTTCAAAGAAACTTAGGTGCATGAACATACTACTACTACTATCAAATCCCATTTCTCATTTTCAATCAAGGATCACAAGCATCATTACCTTAAAATGCTAGTAAGTCCTTACCTAATCCAATGCCAAATCGTATCAGTTCTCAATTTCTGAACTTGTACAAATTGTACATTGTACTCTAATATTTATGTAAAAGTTGCCATATAGTTGTCAAAACAATTATCATAAATGTCATAACAGTTTACATATCTGGGGCACGTACTGTGCTAAGCCTGTTACATGCATTATCACAATACTCACAAAAAGGGGAAAGGCAAGGGTGCACAGGGAATATACAAAAAGTGTTCACTTAATGTCATCTATAGGTTCTGCAACTTGAAAGTGAAACGACGTCTAATGAAACCAATTTTACCACAGGATAATTGATACAAAGGAATTAAATTTCTATGGCATCTTATCAACCTTCTAATGAAAGGGCGTTATTTGAGGACCCACTATAGTTCAAAAGTCATGAATCTCCATAGCTTGGATCAGGATTCTAGGCCAGCTCTAAGGCCGACGATATTTGACTGCGCTGCTTAACCTTCATGTGGCCCAATGTCTTTTATTCTAAACCCAAAAGTCAAACAGGTAATCTCAAAAGTTGTTCATACCTAAAAATGCTCTAATTTTGTAACCACCTTTCTAATCAGGTAACTCTGAAAGAAACAGTCTCATTTCATCTATGCACTGAAGAAGTTTTCTTCACTAAAGATGAGAGTGCATTTATGAATCTAATCAATAGGATATTTTGAACAAAAATAGCTTTTCTTAAAAGCTAGAACCCCATTCTGAAATTATGATCCCCAAATCTGACTCTTAAACATTAAGGAAGAGGCATAGGTTATACTCAATACCATTATTCTGTGAAGTCTTCCAGGACCAAGTCACTTTACAGAATAATCTGCTGCCTTTGTTCTCTCGAAAATAATCCCCTAAAGATTCTTAAATAAAACCAGTAAAACCCCTCTATTATTGTCTATTGTTTCCATAACAAGTTGCCATAAACATAAAACAATATAAATTTACTGTCTCAGTTTCTATATGTCACAAGTCAGGTGAGCTTGGGTGGGTGGGTTCTCTACTTAGGCTCTTGCAAGGACAAAAATCAAGGTGTCCACAGGGCTATGTTCTTTGCTGGAACCTGGGAGAAATCTGCTTCCAAACTCATTCAGATTGACTGAATTCAGTTCCTTTTGGTTGTAGGACTGAGGTCCTCATTTCCTTGCTGGTTCAGCTGGAGGTGCCCACATTCCTTCTCATGCTTCCATGTGCCTCCTCCAGTAATGAGTAGGTTGAGTCCCTCTCATGCTTCAAATTTCTGACTCTAGGATAATCTGCAAGGTCCCTTTGCCACATAATATAATTCAGATTCCAGGGATTAGAGTAGGATATCTGTGTGTGTGTGTGTGTTTGTGTGTGATTCTTCCTACCATAGCCCACCTTTTGGTCTCCCAATTCAGTCCAAATTTCTCATTTAAGCTCACTAGAAGTCCCAAATTTCATAATTTAAATTGCATGTGGACGAGGTTCTAGGTATAATACATTAAATATAATCCCTGAGGCACAATTCCTAAAAAAAGAAAAAAAGAATTACCTGTTCCCGAACACGCAATGGTGTGGGTCACAGGCACAGGGCAACAGCTATAGACATTCCAGCCCAAACAGGAAAAATGTAAGAGAAAACAGATCTAATGGTCCAAAGTAATTGCAAAATCTGAGCAAACTCCATTCCAATTCCAAATCCAGGGAAAAATCCTCTGTGGCTTTCAGCTCCATCTCTCTGGACTCTTGGTTCCACCCTGAGTCACGCTTCTTTTTCTACAAAAGGCAGCACATTCACACCTGAGTAGTTTTACCAGCCTGCTTCCAGTCAGTAGAATTTAGGGGGTTCAACAGCCTTCTTTAACTTCCTACTGCCTCTTTCAATCCAAACTGTCAATTGTTTCTGCTAGTATAAAATCCTAAAGAACCTAGTAACCTTCACAATAATTTTACAAGGGTTTGCTCCATCAGTCAGACTTACAGCCACAAATAAACCAGAATGTACCTTAAGACTATGCTTGGAAACCTCAGCCAATATCCAAGTTTATCACCTGTAAGCTGTCTTTTCCACATAACCACAGAACCCAATTCTAAGCTTACTTGTCACTATGTAACGAGGATCCTCTTTCCTCCAGTTTCCTATGCATACCTCACTTCCAAATGAGCCTTCACTAAGCAGAGTTATTAACAACCATATTTCTATTAACAATCTGTTCTGGCCCTTTTCTATCACACTCCTCAAAAATTTTCTAGCATCCACTGCCATTTCCACATTTTTTGGTAATACGATCCCACTTCTGATACCAAAATCTACACTAATATTCTACTGCTGCCATAACACATCACCACAAATGTAATGGCTTAAAACTAATAGAAACTTATTATCTTGGTTTCTGCAGGTCAGAAGCTGGGGTCTCATAAGGCCAAAATGAAGGTGTATTCCTTGATGGAAACTCTGGGGAACAAGCTCATTCAAGGCTGTTGGCCAATTTCAGTTCCTTGTGGTTGTAGGACTGAGATCATTTCCTTGTTAGCTGTTAGTTGGGCTGATCTTTGCCTCTAGAGGCCACCAACATTCCTTCACATACTTTCCATGTGGCCCCTATAACAACAGCAAATGGAGTACCTCTCATGACTTAATCTGATTTTCCCTTCTGCACCATCTCTCAATGCCCAGCTAGAGCAAGTTCTCTGCTTTTAAGCCCGTGACAAAAAAAAATAAAAATAAAAAAAAAAAGGCATCTCAGATATGTCTTTTGTTTCTTAAGCTATTGTAAACATCGACACCTCTAAGTCGCACACAGATTTCATTTGCTTTGAGTGCAGTTATACTGCAAATACTATCAAGAAATAATTATATATGGTCAATATTAAAGTGGGAACTGTGGAAATAATCCCTTTAAGATGTCTGTTTTGATTTTGTATGAAAGTGACACTGAAAACTAAATGGGGTATTAAAGTGAAAACAGGAAGGCTGATATTCAACAAATTTTTACGGCCAACTATTCAAAGATTCAAATTCAAGTGAAGGTAGCCCTATCCAACTTAACGTTTGTAAGCATGCAAGACCTGTATCTATATCAAGCAGTGATGATTGTGATTCAGGAGATTAAGAATGGAACTGGGAAGAAAAAGAAAATATTCCAAATATAAACCATTTACCCAAATTGCTGGTATAAATGCTTTAGTTTTAGAAGACTAGGAGCAAATCCTGTGCTTTTGTGTTTTGAAACACATGCTAAGGGGAAGCCAGGATGGCTCAGTGGGTTAAGCGCTCACTTTGCAGCCCCAGGGACCGAGGATCAAATCCTGGCCCCGGCCCATGCGGACCCATATGCTGAACTGGGGAGCTCCCCCAGTTCAGTTCTCTCTCTGTTTCTGTCTCTGTATCTCTCTCTCTCTCTCTCTGTCAAAAATAAATAAATAAATAAATAAATAAAATACATTAAACACGTGCTAAGTGATGACTTTTTTTTTGAAATAACTGTAGAAACAAATATATATGCAAGTTAAAAGATAAAGGACCAGAACTCAAAAAAGGACAAGGAGTGGTTTCCAGAAACAAGTGATGAAATGAAAGCATACTGTTCATTATGTATCATAATGTCACAAATAAAAAAAATCTAAAATAGATATGTACTGGTTAAAAAGAGCAATATTAGAGACACCGATATTTTTAAAAACTGAGCCCCGCAAACATTTCTTGGCTACATCACATTTTCTTCACTTTGTGTATAATGAAACTTTATAAAGAAGACATACAAAAAGTGCAAAGTATAGTTGACTATTTGAAAATTAAGTCTGAACAACTATACACTCTGGATGAAGATGTCTCCCTAGATGAGTCACTAATAAAATTAAAAAGACATCTGGTACGTGTAATTTATGGCTACCAAATGTACCAGATATGGAAATCAAAGTTTACAAGTTATGTGAATCCAATGCTGGACACTGCACCTGCAAAATGTAAGGTGAAAAATAGTACTTTCTGCTCATATAGAATTTCAGTTAATTCATGTGACAAGGGGGTTAACAGCTCATGTGATTAGACTGGGCCTACCCACACAATCCAGGACAGTCTTCTTATTTTAAGATTCTTTACCCTAATTATACTTGCAAAGTCCCTTTTACCAAGTAACATAGTAAAGATTCTGGGTGGAGGTTGGGAGGGGTGGGGTGGGGTGTGTGTGTAGGTTGGGTGTGTGTGTGCCATTTTGCCTACTAAAAAACCCAAAACCTATGTAAGGCTTTAAACTCAGTTCCTAAACAAAATTTCTTTCTCTAAAAAAGTATGTGGAGTAAAGGTGTACGTTCAGAAACACAGACTCACCCAGAGAGTGGCTTGGCTATGTGACAGGAAAGCTTAAAGATACATTGTGGAAAAGAAGCTGCTACTTGTTTCAACCCCAAACAGCAAAGGTGATTAAACCATCATGCAGAAAGTAACCTATTACTTTCCCTTAAATGTGTGCTTCTCTCCTCCACTGTATTCAGCACAACACATATAACTAGGCATGTTTTTAAACAAAAGTTGCTCCACGGTGACTGCATTTCCTAATCAGTTAATAAATCAACCCAAGCAAACTTCCAATCTTTTCATTTCTTCTTCAAATCATACATTCTCCTCAAGTAGAAATGAAAGTCACCTATTTCAAAGTCACAGAAAAACAAGCCTACCCAGGAAAACTGCAGGTGAACTTTTAAAAACAATGTGGCCCTGATCTTTCAGCTCAAGGTATGCCAAGTCAGTTAAGCCAAATGACTTACAATAAAATAGAAAAACTGCGATAACTACAAAGATAGTATTCTGAAGCCTTGCCTACTGTCAGATTCTTGACCATACATTTTACTTAGAATGGAAGAACCTCAAATATACCAGCTAGTCCCTATTAAGTATAGTGACAGGTAAGATCTACGGAGCACTTACTACCTGCCAGGAATTGTGGTAAGCATCTCACACAAATTATGTTATTTACTCCTCACCATAAATTTATGATCTAGGGAACAATATCACCCCCATTTTACAGATAGGAAAACTGAGGTTTACAGAGGTTAGGTCATATAACTTAAGTAGTGGAACTGATATTTGAATGGACCCAGGCAGTCTGGTTCTTTACCACTGGGCCATCCCTTAGATGGAATGAGGTCTCCTAACTCTTCAGAAACTCTTTCCTTTCTAGCTTTCTTTTCATCTCCCTTTCACACCCTTCTCAAAGAATTTAGCAGTCCAAAGGTAATCAAGTCTTTTCAGATTAATCTGCCACCTCCTTTTCAGAACTCCTTCCTTCCCACAATAGCAAGTGCCAAGAAACACTTCTCCTGACCCTGACTTTGCTTCCCAAACACATACAGGAGCTCCACCCATCACCTGCTTAGGCTAGAAATGTTTCAACGCTGCAAAATAAACCCAAATACGAAAAAAAAGTCCTACTCTTTCAAAAGGTCAAAAACTAACATATATAGTTTTAGGCAACCTTTGATTCTACCTCTCTCCTCTTTCACTCAGGCTCCCAAACTATCCCTTAACTCCAACTCGTTCTCCCCCACTTGTGGTCCTTTGAGCCTTTCTCCTCAGCGACCTCGCCCGAGGTTCCGTCCACCTTGCACCCCAGTCTGCGAGTGGGAAGCCCAGCCTCGCCCAGTGGGACCTTTAGAAGGCCCTCACTCTGGCTGCTCTGCTCAGCGGGAGGGTGAACCCCACCCTACCCAGCAAGCACCATTCCCTCAGGTACCGGCCTCCAGCATCCCCCTGCGGCCCCACCCTCCAAGCTCCCTTCCCCCTCTGGCGACCCCCTTCTCCAAGTTGTCGCCTGGTCCCCGCCCCAGTGCAGCTCTCTTCCCTAGTCTAAAAAGACGGACTGCCGAGCGTTCCCACCCTCACATCAGCTTCTGCCTCCAAGCTTCACTCCCTGCCCCGAGTTGGGGGGTGGCCCCAGGCCTCCCCGATGGGCTGCAGGGGCCTCGGCTAGTGTGTGTAGAAGAGGGGCAGGGGAGGGCGACGGGCCGCTCCGAGTCTGCTGGAAGCATCAGGGGCGGCCGTGTCCAGCTATCCCATCCTGGGTCATCCCCCAATCCCCAACGACCTCGCACGGCAGCTCCCACGGTACCTGTGATGGAAGCTGCTGCGGCAGCGGCCGCTCTCCCCTGTTCTCACACAGACAATATGGCGGCGGCGGAGGAGGAGACCCACAGCTCGGCCGCCAGCCGCAGGGACCAGAGCGAGGCTGCAGCCACCGCTGCCGGAAGCGGAAACCCCCTCCTACCAGGAGGCGGAGCGGGACCTCTTTAGACTCCGCCCCTGGCGGAATCGCGCTGAGTGCTGCCATGTTGGGATGTCCTATTGTAACCGTGGGGCTCATTTCCGGACTAGGGCGCAAAATGGAGTGCTCGGTTGTAAAGCATAATAAAGAGAGTTGTAATAATTAAGCGCATTTTATTTCAGTACATTTAAGAACTGGTGAGAGAGGGAAGACGAACCTTCCCCTAAGTGTACAATTGGTTTGACCCAAGCTAAGATGGCGGTCCCTAGGTTTCCCGCACCTCACCCAGCGGACGAGTCCCTTTCTTGAAAAGAAGCATGCGTGACCTGAAGAGCTGTAGACCGAAGCATTTTGGGAGTTGAAGTCTCCTGCTCGGACCCCTAGTCTAGGGTTAGGGTTCTAGCAGCACATTTTTTTCAAACTTCGAGTTCGGAGCAAGAGAACGAAAGTTGGATCCCGGGAGTGGTGTGGCACAAGGGGTCGAGGAGGCGATGATACCAGCCCTCTAAAGACAGAGACCCAATTCCTGCTTCTCACAGTAGTCCGATCTAGAGTTGCCCATCCAGAATAGTGTTTTCTCTCGCCCCGTCTTTGCCCCGACAACCTCCCCCAAACAGCTACAGAGCACTTTCTACTGTGCAGACCTGATCATGGCGTCTTCCCGGTTAAAAATTTCTCAGAGCTCTCCTTTGTGCACCAAAAATAGTTCAAGCTCTCCTCTTGACCTCCAAGTTCCTACATAAGTTGGACATCCCACCCACCCCCCTTTCTACCTCGCATTCTGCACCTTCCCTCTTAAATTCCTGATACTCCCGCCTTCTAAAACTGCATATTATTCACGAAGTATATACGTGTTGCCTCCCTGCCTTTGCACTGGTGGTTCTTTCTATTACTGTTAACCTCCTGGACTGGCTTCTCTGTCCATCAAAATAATTCGAGTCCTCTCCTGTGGGGATCTTCCCTTCCTTGAGCTCCCGGAGACCTCAGCACCATCACTTAGCAGCCTGCTTGGTTCCTAGTCTACCTCCTTCATCAGACTGAGCCCTCCCGTGGACAGGGCTGGGTTTGATGATCACCCTGTCCCCAGCAGGCCCTGCTAAAAGCTGGTGTATGTAAGTGTTACTGAGAGGAAGTCCAGGGTTAGCCTCCCTATGATTGGGCAGAGAAGTGTGAAAGGTGAAACAGGGTGAGGAGGCTGGGTTATTTTGGTACCAGCTATTATCCCCAAGCTGCCTCAGAATGGCTTCATGGCCCAAGAATGGGCATCCCTACTTTCTCTAGCCCTTCTTTGGCAGTTTGTCAGTTGATTGGCACCTCTGCTCCCAAAGAGACACCCCCCCCCTTGCCCGCTTCCCCCGTGGAATGGAGGATGGTGGCAGCTGTAGACATACAGTGATAACCTCATGCCTCATAGCCTCAGGGCGGTGGCCTTGGCCTTTTCTGGGCCTCATCTGTCAGACAGGCCTTTGGCAGTTGATCCCAATAGGCTGGTAATCCAAAGTAATGGCTCTCCGGGTGCCCTCAGGCTGGTCATTCCTCCTCTCTGGTCCTTTGGCCCTCTTTTAGGAAATGGCAGGCCTTCCACTTAGTTCTTAAACCATATCTTTTTGGCTCTCATGGCTCCTTTTCCCGCACCTTTGTTCACATTCAGTTTACAGCTATTAATCACTTGCTATGAGCCAGACACTGTGCTAGGTACTATGGATGTGGTGTGAGCAAGACAGGTACCAGTTCCTTAGGGAACTCATTTCTAAAGTGAGAAACAAGTAATGCACTGGTAAACAAATGCATAAACAGTAATTTCAGGTAGCAATTAAATGCTATAAAATAAAAAGGTAAATAGCTGTGAAAAAAGAACAAAGGGAGAGAACTTTAGCCTGAGTGATTCAGATGGTTGCTCTGAGAAGGGAACAGTAAATGCAAAGGTCCTGAGGCACGAAAGAACCTAGTAAGTTTGAAGAAGGAGGCCAGGACAGCTTAAGCACTATGAATGACAAGGAGATGGTAGGAAAAATGGTGGGGGAGGTGAGCAGGGCATTCAGGCCACAGTAAGGAGTCTGGGATTTCATCTGAGAAGAGTGGGGATATTCCCAAGACTTCTCCCTACACCTTTCCTATGATCTCAGCCCTTCCCACAGCGTTATTCTTCATTCTTCCCCCCCAATTCCAGCCTCCATTGTGATCTCATTCAGAGGCCCTGCCCAGGTACCCAGGTGCACACATACAATCCTTTGTACTATGCAGAGCACAGTTGAGGCCCAATCTCTGCCATCTCCCAAGCCAGCCTGGTATAGGCCTCTGGTCCCAAAAACTCCCAGTTCTCAGTGTCCATTTGTCACGGAGCCTCCAAAGACGAGCTCAGTTATCTTTCACACTTACTCTTCCTGAGGAGGTAGGAACTAAGAGTATCCCATTGTACAGATGAGGAAACTGAGATTCAGAGAGATTACAGCCCATGCCCACGGTCACTGGAAATGGAGTTTACATTTCAACCTGGGCCATACTCACTACACTAAGAATCTAAATGTATCAGCTTTCTATTACTGCTTAACAAATCACTCCAAAACAGAGTGGCTTATGCCAACAATCATTTATTTGCTTATGTTTGTGTGGATTGACCATTTGGTCATGTCGCACCTGGGACAGCTCTTTTCTGCTGTACTGGTCTTGCCTGGATTTACTTTCCCATCTGCAGTCAGTTAGCAAGTTGGCAAGCTGGGGGGTCCTCTATGGCCTTATCCACAGGTCTGGCCACAGACTGGGCCTGTGACTTGAGTGTCTTGGTTCTCCTCCATATGGCTTCTCCACCAAGCTAGCTCACACTTCCTCACACAATAGCCTATAAAAGGAAGAGAACCAGAGCAGCAAGGTTTCCTGAGGCCTAAGCCCCAAAGTGCTGTAGGATCACGTTCACTGAATTTCATTGATCAAAGCCCGTCATGTGGCCAGCTCAGATTTCAGGAGAGAGGAAATAAACTTCATCTCTTGATGGAAAAAATATCCAATCAGGGAAAGCTGGGATGGCTCAGCGAGTAAAGCGCTTGCTTTGAAGCCCCAAGGTCGGAGGATCGAATCCCGGCCCCGGCCCATGCAGACCCACATGCTGAGCTGGGGTGTGCCCCCAGTTCAGTTCTTGCCGGGACCTATGTGGGGGCTCCCGGCCCAGTTCCTACCCTGCGCAGCCCTGTGCCCACCTGTGGAGGAAAACTAATGTCAACTATGGAGACTGCTCTGGGCCCTTCCCCTTCTCTCTGTCTCTGTTTCTTTCTGTCAAAAATCAATAAAATAAATCTTAAAAAAAAAAATCCAATCATATTGTAAACAGTCATGTGGATAGGGATGGACAGAATTGTGACTATCTTTGCAAACAACATACCTCACTAAGTGACCATATGTATGAAACTGGTTAAATAAATTATAATATAGCTGTATATGGAGCTATTAGCAATGATAAGAGCTAATCTTTTGAGCAACTTAGTATGTAACAGACACTGTGCAACATGCCATACATATATTAACTAATTTAACCCTCACAACAGGCCTGTGTGGAAGGTACATTTTTATCCCCATTTACAGAATAAAAACACCAAGTCTCAGAGAGTTAAAACAACTTGTGCAAGGTCACACAGCTAGTAAGTGGCAAAGCCATTAAAAAGAATGAATACAATTTAATAACCGGACATGTAAAGCTGTCCCTGTCATACTGTTAGGTGACAAAAAGCAACAGACAAAACAAAAGTTTGGTCAGAACACATTTCAAAAACATTAAAAATGACTAGATGTATATGTGTTCTATAGTTTTACATAAAGGCTGGAAGGACTTACCACAAACTATTAATGGAGCTTACCTCTGAAGAGAGGAAGAAGAGGGAACTTTTACTCTAAACACTTCTGTCTGCATTATGCACATTTTTGTTTGAATATTGAATATTTGTACAAGTGTGATTTTTTTATTTTAATACTTTATAAAGAAAAAGTCTAAAAAATGTCCTTCAACTTGTCTCTCACCTCTGTCTTTTTCTATTTGATTTTTACATTTACTGTTTCTTCTTTTTTTTATACTGTTCCGGTTCAGCCCTTTATCAATTTTGGCCTGAAGTTTTATGACCATCTTGGGGGCCCCTCCCCACTCTCTCTCCCATGCATCTTCCCATGCACACTACCACTGGAGGAAAGTTTGTTAAAAACCCTGTTCCTTTCTTGCTCAAGAGTTTTTCATGGCATTGCATTGTATTCGGGGTACGTCCAACCCCCTTGGCCTGGCTGGCGTTACATGGCATTTGTAAATTTGACTCCAACACAGTTGGGTACCAACTCTATAATTTTCTGACAGTGTTACCCTGGACAGACAAGTTATTTGACTTCTCTGAGCCTTAGTTTCCTCATCTGTTGAAAGAAAAAAGGAAGGAAGGAAGGAAGGAAAGAATGAAGGAAGGAAGGGTAGTTTGGTTGGCAGGGAGAAAGGAGGAGGAAGGGAGTGAGTGAGAGGGGATATAGAGAGACTTATCTTGCAGCAAATCAGATTATTATTTAGTGACTGTCACTTTCTCCCCCAACTCAGGGTGGTTCCATGTGATTTGCTTTGGCCAGTGGAATGTAGATGAAAGTGACAATGTGCAAGATACAGCCTAGGCCTTAAGAAGCTCTCAGGTTTTCAATGGTCCCCCTTGGAATTTCCACTCTGCTGTAAGGGTGGGACTGTCATTGGTGCATGGCCTCTTTTGAAACAGAGTCTCAATCAAAATTGCTGTCAAGGGGAAGCTGGGATGGCTCAGTGGATAAAGCGCTCACTTTGCAGCCACGGGGACCGAGGATCGAATCCCGGCCCCGGCCCGTGCGGACCCATATGCTGAATTGGGGAGTGCCCCCAGTTCTGTTCTCACTGGGGTGAGACCCCGGCCTAGTTCCTGCCCTGTGCAGCCCCGGGCCCACCTGTGGAATGAAACTATGTGGAAAAACCAATGATGTGCAACTATGGAGACTGTTCTGGGCCCTCCCCCTTCTCTCT
>PVKE010033545.1:0-17874 GCA_004027555.1 Craseonycteris thonglongyai
TATCAAGTAAATAGATAGGTAAGAAAAGCAATTTAATTTAAAACAAAGAAAAGGTACTTCCATTTTAAACAGAAGAAAAATTGAAACTCAACGTGGTCACCGAGGATAAATAATATTGATTGATAATAATACTGTTAATACAAAAGAAAAGAAGCTACCGTATGACACTACCAAATATTCAAGCTAACTGACTGTGTTCCTCCATGAGTCGAGTCGTAACTGTTGCGTCCGGTGACAAGTGTAACACATAAGTCAAAATGTATTGTCTGGGTGGGCGGAGATCACAGTGTCAGGCTGTCAGAATTCTAGGAATTTATGACCTTGGCAAATTCCCAGAATGCATTAAACTATTGCTAGAAAGTTTTGTCTTCTACCCCTTTGCGCTCGAGGCCTTTTTCGCTTGTGCGCACCAGCCACTCAAGACGATTTCGGCCAAATTGCGGAAATATTTTACAAGTACTTTAAAATCATTTATAAACAAACAAACGTATACAAATAATAAAATTTCACCAATTTATTTATTTTATATCGAAAACAACAAAATTTGATAAATATTACACTCTGTAATTAGTTTTTGTGTGATATTTCATAAAACAATGCCCAAGAAGCATCCTAGGTTTATCAGGACACGTATCACAGTAATACATTACTTCCCACCTACCTCCAGGCGTGTTATGGTCACAGCAAACCTTGCAGTCCCTTTTTGGCCCTTGTAGTACTATGTGAAGCTTCCCATTTAGTCGGATTTCATCGGAATGCAACGTAGACGCTTGCTCACGATGCTGGTGATATGATCCTCTCAATTGCTTGACAAGTGTTTTTAGAAATCGCAAATGGCTGAGTGGCTTTTCCCCTTTTTTGGTCTTTTCTAGTTTATACAGAATGTAGGAATTGATCAGGCAAATTTCCATGCCCCCCCCCCCCCAAAGCTTACGCCACCATTTAAGCGATTTTCACAGAAAACAATACCTTGATGCATATTGGTCGGCCCGATCAACACCACCCATATATTTTATATAATTCAAAACAATATTGGGTTTCTTGACCATTATTTCCACACCACCTCGTGTAATCCTTTTGACCGTCGACATTCCTGTGTTACCCCTCATAGTCAAACAAGTGACAATCCTCTTATCTTTCCACCCAAAAGTGTTACCCCATCGATACGCGACCATGGATTTTTTGGAAAAATTTGGCTTTTTTATTTCCTTGGGCAATTCTTTCCTGTTCATTAAGATCATTCCAGAGATATTGCTTTTCAATTTGGCTAGTTCTTGAGCTAAGACATAACTAGTATGTAGTGATCCGTGTACATATGGTGCCCCTGAGCACCTGGAATTTTCTCCAACAACATTTTGTATAAGTGTATTGGAATTCTTGATGAAACAGGTACGGTAAATCGGGTCTGACCAAGAGCTCTGTTGTGAGTGATCCATAATATGGCAAAATGCAGCAAATGTAACCAGTCTTCGAGTCAGCTAGAGTATAAACTCTGATACCCCATTTTGTCGGTTTCTTAAGATTGTACCAGTATGTTATGATTTGACACTTCAAATCAGCCGGGCGCCGCAGCGGCGCCGCTCAAGTTAAAAGAGCTACAATCGCTTCAAAGTCCATGGTACACGGAATTCCACCCCAGACATTGAGAGCGATCGACAATCGACCAAAATTGGCCTCGCGATTCGACTTGTTGGCCACCCCTGATATATATAGACAACTGGCTGTGTGAGCTGAAACTATACAAAGCACTATCAATAATCAATGCAATAAATCTTAACTGTTCTGTGACCTTTACAATTTTTTATCAAACATTAAAACTCTCTTACTGTAAGTTATAAGTATGTCAGCAAATGAAAAAAATACATAAAGCTAATAGTTCTTTAGGTGCATTGTAATTTAAAGTATTAGAAACATGGAGAATTAAGTGTTTTAAATACTAAAAGTTTATTAAGAACGCCATCAGCACCCCCATAATCAGTTTCTTCTCTAACTCTATTTCCATTCAACCCAAATTTCCCTTCTAGCATGACCACTTTTGGGGTTGTTTTCAATTTACTTTAAAAATTTTTTTTTTTTCCAATTCCCTCTTCTGATGATCATTTATGTAAATATCACATGGGTTTTATAATTAAGGGACAAATACATGCTTTGCTATTCATGCATGAACTTTGTAACTGATGCACAGTGACCAAATCACCAAGGGTCTTTGAAAGCTGTGACATGAATGGTTTTTGATCACAATGTGGCTCTGTTACTTATGTGTGATTCAGAGACTAAAGAGCCAGCAACAAAGTTTATACTGTCTATAATTTACTCGCAGCTAATATAACATAAGAAGTGAAACTGAACCATGTTGTGGGAGGATTATTGTTTTTTAACTAACCCGTGCTAACTGAAACTCATGCATCTTGGAAGAGTGCGAAGTGAGGACTGCCTATCTGTGTTTTGTAATAAAGCCGGTCATTTGATGGCTGGATGAGTGCGGTGGCCAAGGAAATATGCCGCTCATGTTTCTGCTATGGGAAGTGCTTGATGGATGGCCCCAGGTGCTAAGCTCTGAGCCTACCACTACATTCCCAGAAGCTTCTCCCAGCCAGTGACTGAGTGTGGCACAGAGAAAAAGGTCCATTCTGACAGGTAGGCGACTTGGCTCAAAGACTCCCCATTGGCCTCACTGAAGCTTTATAGAACTGCTCTGTCGTCTGTGGCTCTTCCCACCCACCAGCCTTCCTTCCTTCCCATTCTTCTTCAGAGGGGACAAACCTACATCATGGTCCAAAGGTTCTCCCCACCACCTTCAGCCCTTTCCCTTGCAGACGTTTCCCTCAATATATCTCTTGCACATCTAATTTCATTTTGGCATCTGCTTCTCTAAACTAATACAAATAACCCCTAAGAATGGTCCAAGAAAACAGAGTTGTATAGGGATTTGGGTCTGTCACCATGTGGCAGGTGAAGAGAACGCCATCAAATTTCACAGATCGGGACCTAGAAAAATGTCCAGATGAAACAGCGTGTGTACAGATGTGATGACTTGGGCATTTGGAAGAACATCTACAATAACAGCAGACTTGGTTAGATATTGCTAGTTGTACAGGTGCCCCGCAGAGAGAGGATGGGAAACTAAGGGCCATTCACAAGCAGTTATAGCTTATAAACGAGGCAGGACAGGGCTAGCTGAGCAGCAGAGCGATGCCCTCGTAGAGTCACAGAGCCCCTGGGCTGTTTGACGGCTTCGCAAGGTAGGTCTGCTGGGTGAAGGTTGAGGTTGAGGTTGAGGTTCAGGCTGAGGTGAAGGTGAAGATCAGAGCCTTGGTTAAGAGAACCTGGTGCTGTGAAACATGGGTTGGGACAACCAGATGGATACCTCCGAGGATCCTGGGTCCACAGGACCCCTGGAACTGCAGAGGTATGGCATTCCCCCCCCCCCCACACACACACACACACAGTGCTGGAAGATACTGCATAGGTCGCTCTCTGGAGCAACAAGTGCCCTTCAGGAACTGCCTCCCCTGCTCTTCTAGCCACCGGGTTGTCAGCCAGTCAGTTGTTCACCTCATGGTAGTTTCCATCTGGTAGAAAAGACAGAAAATAATGATAATGCAGGAAGCTATGGAAAACGAAGGAGAGGAATTCAATTCAGTCTTGACCAAGGGAGGAGCAGAGAGGATGTAGGGACTGCTCAGAAAAGGGAAGGCATGAAGTAGGGCATGAACTTTGGTGGAAGAGGAGGTTTGACATGGAGAGAAGGGGAGAGGGTGGGGGAACCCTACCCAGAAGGCACTGCATGAGCAGACACATGGAGGCCTTAGAAAACAGGGTGTTTCCAGGAGGTGAAATCAGTTCAGTATATCTGAAGTGTAGGAGACATAGAGGAACGTGGAGAGATGAGAGACAGAGAGCACAAGTGCCTTGTATGTTAGGAGAAAAGGTTATGTTTTTTGAAGGAGGTTCTAAGTAACCCCAACAGGATTTCAGCTGGGGATGAGGGTGAATCATGTGATTATATTTACTCTGGTGGCTGTGTTGGAGACAGAATGAAGAGGTGACAGATTGAAGAAGGGGATTATAAGGAAAGGCTGGGAACGGGGAGGTACCTTAAGAAGCTAGTTCAGGGATCCATGTGAGAAAGCAATGGGCAATGGGAGGTTGAGGAAACAGGCCCAGGGAGAAGGAGATAAGATGCATTTCAGAAAGACTTCGAAGTAGAAGGGAGAGGACTTGGTGGCTGGCTGTGATGTGAAAAAAAGAGAAGTATAGAATGGTCCTTGGGCCTCCATAGTCTAGACTCTGTAGTTTTCCCTCACAGTTTTATCCCTGAAGCCTGGCAGAGAGAAGTTGAGTGAATATTTGTTTAATCAATACAATTAAAAAACTGATGGAGGACCTGAAAGACATATCTTCGAAGAAGACACAGAGATGGGCAGTAGACATATGAAAAGATGTTAAGCATCAAAGAGATACAAATTGAAACCACCTCCTACTTGCTAGAATGGCTATTATTACTAAATCAACAAGTGCTGGCGAGGGTGTGGAGGAAAGGAAACCCTGGTGCACTGTTGGTGGGATTGCAAATTGGTGCAGCCACTATTGAAAACAGTATGGAGGGTCCTAAAAAATTTAAAAATAGAACTACCTTATGACCCAGCAATTCTACTTCTAGGTATTTATCTGAAGAAATCCAAAACACTAATTTGAAAAGATACATGCATCCCTATAGTCATTGCATCAGTACTTATAATAGCCAAGATATGGAAGCAAACCACATGTCCATCAATAGACTATTGGGGGGAAAAAACAGAGGTGGTACATATATACAACGGAATATTACTCAGCCATAAACAAGAACAAAAACTTACCAATTGTGACAACATGGATGGACCTAGAGGATATTATGCTAAGTGAACTAAGTCAAATAGAGAAAAACAAATACTGTATGATCTCACTTATATGTGGAATCTAAATAAACAAAACAAATGAACAAACAAAACAGAAACAGACTCATAGACACAGAAAACAAATTGATGGTTGCCAGATGGGAGCAGGGCTCAGGGGGACGCATGACAAAGGTGAAGGGGTTAAGAAGTACAAGTTGGCAGTTACAAAATAGGCATGAGATGTAAAGTCAGCGTAGAGAACATAGGCAATCATACCATAATAACTATGTATGATGTCAAATAGGTACTAGATTAATCGGGATATCACTTCCTAAATTATATAAATGTCTAATCACTGTACCATACACCTGAAACTAATATAAAATAACACTGAATGTCAACTATAATAAAAAATAATCTATATTTGTTTTATGAATAACTAAGCTGTAGTTCATTTTTTTCCCCAGAATCTCATTGATGCATGGATGATCGATTTTGATAGATTTGGCTGCATAATTGTGTTTGGTTATTAGGATAGTCAGTTCTTCAAAACCACTATGTCACGTTCCTGTGGCTGCTCTCACAAATTACTATAAACTGGCTGACTTACAACAGAAATTGACTCTCACGCTCTGGAGGCCAGAGGCCAGGACTGAGAGCCAGCAAAGCCGCATTTCCTCTGAAGGCTCCTGAGAGGTTCCGGTCCTCACCTCCCGCAGCTCCTTGTAGCACCAAGTGTTGCTTGGCCTGTGAGGGCATCACTCCTACCTCTGTCCCCGTCACCTTCTCCTCTGTGTCTCTGTCTTAGGGCCACATCGCTCCAACCTCTGCCTCTGTATTCACA
This sequence comes from Craseonycteris thonglongyai, assembly GCA_004027555.1. Lineage (NCBI taxonomy): Eukaryota > Metazoa > Chordata > Mammalia > Chiroptera > Craseonycteridae > Craseonycteris > Craseonycteris thonglongyai. Next base: position 5,722 of record PVKE010033545.1, read on the forward strand.
TGGTTTCCTCTTCTGTCCATTTGTTTTTCCTCAGTCTCTCTCTCTCCCTTTTTAAGATTTATTTTATTGTTTTGAGAGGTGACAGGTAGACATAAGGGGGGAGGGCCCAGAACAGTCTCCATCATTGTGCATCATTAGTTGTGACATAGTTTCATTTCACACAGGTGGATGGGGGCCATGTGGGGTGAACCGACTGGGGTCTCCTGCATGGGAGGCGAGAACCTTCACTGCCATCCAGGCAGCTACCAGTTGGGCTGCAGTTCATAATGTGGGTTTGCACTGGCCAGGGCTGGGATTCAACCCCTGGCCCTCATGCTTGCAAGGCAAGTGTTCAACCTGTTGAGCTATCCCAGCCTCCCTCAGTGTGTTTCTTATAAGAATACTTGTTGGATTTAGAGCTCACCCAGATAACTCAGGATGACTTCCTCTTAACCTGATTATATCTTCAAAGACTCTTTACAAATATGGTGAAGGTCATGTTCATGTGTCCCATGGATATGATGTTGATGTATCTTGGGGTAGGAAGCACCATTCAATCCACAAAAGGAGCTAATTGACTCTTCCAAGTACCCTAGTCTCAGGGACTTCTCTCTTTGTAGCATCATAAAATTATAGATGCACCAAGGTAGTTATCTTTGGCAGAAGGATTGACGTTGTTGATTTTTAATAAAAACACACAATAAAAACACACAATGGAAACTTTTCCTAAGTGATTAGATGGGGTTATAAATGTAAAGAGACTCACTGGTAATTTGCCCCCTTAAAATGTTTGTGGAAGATGTGTAGGTCATTTTGAAAATTCAGCCAAGTTGAATTCACTGGGTTTCCATTCAGGTCCTCAGGAAGACATTTTTCAGCATGTGTTCTTAGCAGATCTCTTCAAGCTAATATTTATTATAATAATTTAAAAAGAATGCCTATAGAAAGCTTCCCTCAGACGCCAAAGGGAACTAAAAAAGTGACCACAAATTTTTGAAAATTGTCATAAAAATGGAAGGTTGTAGAGAAAGTGCAGCTTTGTAATAAAAGGTTTTTAAAGAACAAATGATATCACCTGTCCTGGGAACACGTACCTCTTATTGAAGCTTGAATTTAAGAAAACCAGGCTGACTGAAGATAGTATCAGTGATGTTACCTCTGGGTGATGTATTCCTTTTTGTCCTAGAAATTAGAATCTATACATTTTGGAGTATTTGGTTTGCTTTGTTTTGCTTTCCTTAGTGAGAGAGCAAATAGAGTTGGAAATTTGGTTCCATTAAGTAGCTGCCTAAAAGACTGAAATTTATTTTCGGTATTATTACAGCCATTATTTGATGTTTCAAAATAGAAGGTCCATAGCACCATGGCAGAAAAAGATTTTGTGTGGAAAATATGGTTCAGGGTTATCTGGGGTGTAGGCAGATGGGTCAAATCCATTCCTGGAGTTGCCCCTAGGATTCTCTAAGAATGGTATTAAATATTATTTTCATATCTATATTTTTATTTGTTAATGGGACATGAAAAACAGAATTGATGAGAACTGAAAATGTCATTTAATGACTGGGCAGCATTTGACTGATAATGGAAAACAGTTTTGTCACTCTTCCAAGTGGCTTCTCCAGAAAGTCCTGTAGTGTGCCCAATTCCAGATGCTTTGTAAAAGCCATCAGTATAATGGAAATACGAATCCTTCATCTGGTGCGTTTTGACCCCAGCTGGGAATGGGACTGTGACCCACGGCAAGAATTTCCAGAAGTACCAACTGCAGTTGGAATAGCAGCAGCAGACATTAGTCTCAGTGGTCATCGTATCTGATGTTCAGTCTCCTCCAGCCTGCTGCTGCGTGAACAACACACCAGTCCTCTGACACACTTCTCAAGCGGGCGCTTTTGTGCCATGACCCCCAGAATCAAAACTCCTACCTGCCTGGCAAAAAGAGAACTTGGACAATGTGTTGGGAAATGTATTAGCACAATTAAGTGGCATAAATGTGATCATTTTTATGGCAACATAGACTGATTTTGTAATAATATTGAACCCCTCCCCCGCCAAAAAAGAAAAGTGAAACATTTTGTATAGTATTTTTGTAAATGTATAAAACACAGAGAACCAAATAACATTTGAATACGTATGTGTGTAAGTAAAACTTTTTAAATGAACTGGAAGGTTGTACACCAATGGACCGGTGGCTGCACTGCCCTACGTCAGGATCCTCGTGTCCCTGCTCGGCTCCCCGGTCCGGCTGGTAGTGGGATGTGTGCAGGGTACCCCGATTAGCAGCAAGGCAGAGACCCCCATGGGAGAGCTGCACTTATCTCCTAGGTGTGCGGGGAATGCACGGTTCCCAGGGGCCCTGGAAGCAGGGCTTGCTTGTGACGTTGGCTGGATTCAGGGGTCTAATACTCCCTCAATGGCTATGTTTGAAAGAGAGCTGACAGAATTCCTGAGGATTTCACAACTGCCGCTGGGAAGCCGGCCCAGCACACTGTAGGTTGTCTTCACTGTATCTGATTATGTAACAACCCCTCTCCACACACACACACACACACACACACACACACACACCCATGCCTGTATTTTCTTCTCATCTTTACATTCCAGGAGAGAAGTAGCCACCTCTGTCTTATTCACCGTGGTGACCTCTAGACGGAGCAGGTCCTGACATGTGGCCGATGCCCCGCCATCAGTAATTGGCTAATATTTATTGGCGGACGATCTGAGGTTAAAGAAAATTCCCACAAAGTCCCCAGTACTTTAAAGCTTAAAGATGTCTGAAGTTTAAGGAAGTTTGAGGGTTTCTTTTTGTTTTTCGCTCGCTTTCGTATCCTCCTTCTTCGGGCCGCAGACCTGCATGGCTCCACAGTTATGGAGGCGGAGACGAGCAGGGCTGGGAGTAGAGTAGGGCTGATCAAGCCAGGTCCCGGGTTCAAGTGAACCTGCCTCCCGCCGGCAGCCGAGCCCCGCACTGCCCACCCTCCTGCCCTGGGCCCTGCGAACTCAGTCTCCGTTCGTGCAGGTTGTCCTAGACCCAGGGGAGCCTGGACTGGTAGCCCTGCCCTGCTGACCGCTGGGGGGCAGTGTCTCTCCTGGGGGTGCGGAATGGGGCGGGGCCTCGGGTCCGAGGGGGCGGGGCCGGAAGTGGCGCATGCTCAGGAGCTGTGGGCCAGGGTGCATCGTGTGGAACTGGGGAGTGTCCCCAGTTCAGTTCTCACCGGGGCGAGACCCCGGCCCAGCTCCTGCCCTGTGCAGCCCCACGCCCACCTGTGGAATGAAACTATGTGGAAAAACCAACAATGTGCAACTATGGAGACTGTTCTGGGCCCTCCCCCTTCTCTCTGTCTGTCTCTCTCTCTCTCTCTCTCTCTCTCTCTCTCTGTCTATAAAAGAACAATACAAATAAATCTTTAAAAAAAAAGAATGAAAGAAAAAGGAAGAGAAAGACATGACTTTACACTAAGGCCTATATATAGTCAATATGAGAGATCAGGGCACAAGGCAGCACCAAAATGAAATGAAGAATCAGGAAGCTTCTTAAAGAAGGGAAAAACTAATACCTTTTATGTGTTGTTTGACGATTGTAGCTAAAACAAGGAACTGGCAAGAGCAGAGCAGTGATGCTGGTGGTGTTTTATGGTAAGACTCTGGACTTGATTATTTTTTTTTATATCTTTTTATATTTATAGAGAGTAATTATTTTGTCTTCAGTGCATATTTATTTCTATTTTACTTTTGACAGATAGAGAGAGAGACAGAGACAGAGACAGCTAGAGAACCGAACTGTGGGAACTCCCCAGTTCAGCATGTGGGTCCTGCCTGGGCCGGAGCCGGGATTCGATCCTCGGTCCTCGTGGCCTCAAAGCGAGCGCGCAACCCGCTGAGCCGTCCCAGCTTTTCCCTGGACTTGATATTGAATACTTCAGTTCCCAAGCCTCTGAAACACTTTCTAAAAAGCAACTAAGAGCTATGTAGGCAAACTGAAGTTGTTTTCATGTTTGACTTATCAACTATAGTCAATACAGCTCTGGGCATATAGAGAAATGGCCTGTGTTTCAGAGGTGTCTTCTGTTTGTGTCAGATCCAGTTGCTCCTATAAAATTTCTGACCGTTCTTTATGAACTTGTTAAACAATGAAAGCAACGAAATACTAAGAACTATTTGGAAATAAAATAGAAAGCATTTACTCATAATATTAAAATGTAAATCATCTCTATTTACAGATTACTCTCTTGAGAATTGTAATTCTATCAACCTTCATTTTGAGTCATTTGTATAATCCCTGAACAGTGGGAAACTAAACTATAGAAAATTCAGAATGATATTCCCTAAGAGATGAAAACTGTGGCTCTGTTTCCACATCTTTGTGAGTAGGCTTATTTGGAGGTTGAATTGACTTCTCTCAGGATGAAGAGATTGGAAAATGAACCCAGCATTTGGTAGAGAGACACTCCTTGTTCGCACAGATGTGTTGGGGCAGGAAAACCCCTTGGGCTCACAGTTCCTTCCTATTTCAGTTTCATGATAAGGCAGTTTTCTGTTTTCCAGAAGATGGGGATTGCCATCCAATCCCTTTTGTGGTTGCCTTAGACTGTTTTTCACTCCTCTGACTTATGTGTAAGGCTCTGTTGACTCTTGCCACTTGAGACTAGATTCTGATTTACTCTGGAATCTACTAGAGTTAATCTTTGTAATTTCACCCAATTAGTCCAACTATCAGTGTTGGGCTAACCCTTCCCATACCAGCTTAAGTGCCTGTTGTCAAATTTTCAGAAATTTTGTAAGTACCCACCTATCCTCCCCCCTCCCCATGCCCACGCACACACATACTTTTCCCTCTGTGCTATTGAATTCTGAGGTTATCAGATCATCCTTTCTTGGGTAAGCATTTGGGAGTCCCTGGATCAGCAGCTATTGAATTCAAGGAAAGGGCAGAGAATCAGTGGTCTGCATGTACTCCCACCTTAGCTTAGGGAGAAAAGGAAAGTGAACTCTGGGAATAAAAGTGTGCAGTCGACTGTGATAGCTCTTTACTCACAGTGAGGTGAGGTTGCCATCTTTAATCACACACACACACACACACACACACTAAACACCCAAACTCTAGAAGTTCTGCTGATTGGGAAGGTCTGGAGAGTACTTAACTGCTACCTCTCCCTCACAGCCTGGTGGGCTCTATGATTCACCATGTAAATATTCTGACCTCCGAGTGAGCCAAACTCCTTGGCATGATGACTGGCTCGCAGCTGAAACCGGGACTAAAATGTCCAAAAATCAGCAACAGCAAATTCTTGAGTCCAAAGAGATAGAAACACACAGAGTGTCACAAAACCCAGTAATTGGGCTTGCAAGGGAAGTGCTCGCTCTCTGGTGGCTTTCAATTGTTATCCCACCCCACCTCCCACAGACCTCCAGAAAGAAAAGGAGATCTTGCCCCGGCCAAGCCAGGAACCAGTGTTATTGTATGTCCTTAACGGTTTTCTGTCTAAGACGGGACATTTATCTAGCCATGCATGCATCCATCCATTCGTCCGTCTACCAGTATATCCATCATTTAGGTGGAAAAGCAGTTATCTGTCCTTTTGCCTGCTTGGCATCCCATTGGTTCTGACAGCTGTGAATCATGGGGTCTCGCCTCCTCACATTCGGGCATTGCAGGGCTGAGGCAGGCTGCGGATACGATGGGGTTCTGACGTGATTGGAAGCTGTGCCTGGAGTTTGCTCCAGAACTGGGGTTGGCCTACGTGTTTGCTCGCCTGAACGAGTGCGCTTTCCCTCAGGTGTCGGAGTGGTTGCTCCAGCCCTTGATCTTGAACGAGACCTGTGGCTTGAAACCTGCACAGGCTCTGAACTCGAAGCTGTCGTAGATGCTTGTTCTGGCTCTTGAACTTGAATGAGAGCTCTGGCTTGAGTTTGCTCGGGCTCTGTCGCTCGGGGTGGTGCCGCCGGTTGTTCCAGAGCTTGACCTTGAGTGAGAACTGTGGCTTGAACTTGCACACTGGCTCTGAAGGTGAGGCTGGTGGAAGTGCTTGTTCTGGCTCTTGAGCCTCAGTAAAGGCTGGGGCATGAGCCTGCTCTGGTTTTGCAGATGAAGCTGATGTAGTTGCTTGTCTGATTTCTGAGTGTAAAAGAGCTTTGGCAGGAGTGTGTTCTGACTCTTCCTGTGGAGCTGATGAGAGAGCTCAGCTTGTTCTGGCTTTGAAAGTTGCACTAGAGCTGTGACATAAGCCTACTTTTGCTCTGAAGTTGGAGACAGTGTGGGTGCCATTGTTTCCCTCTTGAGCTTGAACGAGAGTTGTGTCTTGAGCCTGCTGTCGTCTGGAACTAGAGTGGACACTCAAGTTGCAGTTGGTGTTAGCACTTTTGATGGTTTTCTTGATCCTTCTCTGGAGCTGGTCTGTAACTCCAAGAAGAGAACTTGTGCTTGCGGTGACCACCTCTTAGGTACCTCGCCCTGGCCATAAAGGCTCATAGCCATCCAGGAAGCCTCGGCTCAAGAATCCACCCCCAGGGGAAGCCGGGATGGTTCAGCGGGTTGAGCGCTCACTTTGCAGCCCCGGGGACCAAGGATCGAATCCTGGCCCCGCCCGTGCGGAACCATGTGCTGAACTGGGAGCTCCCCCAGTTTGGTTCTCTCTCTGTCTCTGTATCTCTCTCTCTCTCTCTCTCTGTGTCAAAATAAATAAATAAATAAAAATATATTAAAAAAAAAAAAAAAGAATCCACCCCCAGGAAGCCTCCCCAGACTGCAGTCCATGCGATAGTGATTTCAGCCCACTCATGGCTCCGGCCCAGTCCCAGCCTCTGGGAGGTCGCCTCTCGGTGGCCCAGGTCCCTCCCCTCCACACACACCCACATAAACTCACCCTCTGGCTCGGCCTCGATGGGCTCCCAGTGCTTCAGCTCTGAAGTGTGGGCCAGGGCTCCAGGTGCCAGCCTGCGAAGTGGAGCCCTACGTAAGCCAATAGCATCTTTAGGCAGGGAAATTCGGGGGGGGGGGGGCTGGAAACGTCCTCAGGGTACTCAGTCACCAGGATGGAAGAAGAGATGGCCCTGCGGACACACAATGGGCAGCAGATTGGAGGCCTGGCATTTCTTTCCACACGGCCTTCTCAGATCACCGCCTTGGAGGCCTGGAGGTTTGGGGGGACACCTCCTGCTCACACCGCACGTTCAGAGCCCGTCCTGCTCTTTTACTTCCTCCAGGTTGGTGGTCCTGGAGGAGACCGGCCTGGTCACCCGGGAGGGGCTGGCCAAAACTGTCTTGTACGCGAGAGCTTCTACTCAGTGGTGTGACCCTGTCTCCTCCTCCAGGATGCCCGGCACAACTCCATCTCCCTGCCCCCTCCCCACGGGAAGGTGAACTCCCTGAGGGCGGAGAGGGGGTGGCCCCTGCTCTGTTCATTGCACACTCTGGCACGAAGAAGGCACTGCATCCATGTCTGACCAAGGAGAGGACAGATGGACTCTTGTCTCCTGCCCAGGCTTCCCAGGGACACCTGCCCTTTAACCTCTGTGCCTGTCCCCGTGTGCTGCCTCATTCGTTAGGTATCCGGTGTGAGACTTCTCCTTTCACTGACTCTCAAGTCCCACAGGGCGGCCTGGAAGAGGGCTGGGGTGGGAAGGAGGTGGGTATGGATTCTCTGAGGGGCTGCTCTGTCCTGTGACCACCCCCCACCCCCCCAGTGCTGTCCCACAGCTTCCACAGCCACAGCTCTCTTTGACTCCTTTCTTTCTCTCTAGGAGAAGCCTTCTGCCCTCTGCCCTTTGCCCTCTTGCAGAAAGCCCCTGATGTGTAGGATGCAGGGCCCGCCAGCACCTTCACTGTAGAGTCCTCACATGCCACCCCTGGTTCTGATCCAAAGGCCACTCACTTATCTGGTCCAGAGGTCCAGTCTTCGTCCTCATATGGGAAGACACATCCATGCCTAGAGGTGGCAGTGGGCATCCTACTGACTGTCCTGGGGACACACCAGGTCTAGTGTGACTGTCTCACTCCCAACTGGAATGGACGCTCTGGAGGGCGGGTTGCCGTGAGCTCTGGACGCTGGCTGGTTGATGACAAGGGCCCACATCTGGCGTGGCTTCCAATCTAGCTGCTGAGTGAAGGTGCCGCAGCCAGCCCCTCACAGGTGTCTGCACGATCGTGGGGCCCCCTGCTCACCCTGGGGATTTCTGTCACGTCTTCTTCAAGGACAGGGTCTGTAATGGACTTTCAAACCTCCTTTTCAAATGAGGAAAGAGGCCAGCCAGAGGCTACAGGGACAGCGAGGGATGAGGCGGGGGCTTTGTCAGGGGGCAGAGGAAGATGCCCAATGAGCCCCCCCCCCCACAGCCATTCTAGCATGCCCCTCCGCGAGGCCAGGCACTCAGGGGGCACTGTCCCCTAGGACCCCACTATGTCCACACAGCGACTCCATGACCTGGATCGTCTGTTCACGCAGCTGTTGGGAGGAGCAGCCTGAGCTCTGGGGACAAATGCAGGGACCTTCTGGTGATTGGCAGCTAGCAGGCAGCCGAAGCGCCACAGCGTGGGGGAGGGTGCTGATCTTTACATAAGAGGTTCAGCACCTGCTGGGCGGTGGCAAAAACGCTGCAAGTTCCCAGGAAAGGTCAGATGAAGGTGGGGTGTCTGCTTCCCATGGCTGTACCTGTAGTTCCCCTGAACGTAGCCTGTGCATGCCGTGCCCGGACGGTCTGCACGGCGCAGGCCGTTTCATTCACAGCTGCCACTTCGCCCTGCCCGGGGCAGGACAGAGGAGGGACGGGAAGTCAGAGGCAGCGGGGGCTGCTGGAGCTCAGACCACACCCCACAAGCCTTCAGTGACTGGTGGCAAGAGGTGGGACCTGAGTGCTCCAAGGAGCAACAGTTCTTGGCATTAAGAGTAGTTTGATGTGGGGATGACAAGACACGTTAGTCTCTTAGGAGGACGAGCAGCTCCTTTCTGTATTAATAATGTCATCCCTGCGATTTCTGACGAAACATCCATTCTGAGCTCCTTCCTGGGGTGGGAGAGGTCAGGACATGAGGGCTGTGGGATGTTCGGGGACAACGCTGTCACAGTGGCCGCAGAAGTGGGTCACGCCACGGTTCCACAGCACTGGTGGGCTGATGACGGTGGGCACACTCAGTCTTTGAGTGTGTCACGCGGCCCACAGAGGAGAAGTTACTTATAAGGAAATTCATGAGGACAATTGGGACAAACATCATGAAGATAGTAAGTTGTGCAAAGGACAGAAATGGATAGGCCAATTCGTTTCTCAGAACTGTTTCTCGGAAGGCATCACGATAGGTAATGTCTCCCAGCATCATGCTGAAGGTCTGGGTGATAGCAACAGGGAGCTGAAAGCATCCTGAGGAGAGACGGGTGGGGCAGATGACACGCAAAATGCACGTCATGAGAAAGTGAGAGTAAAGAATACAAATCATAGTGAAAATCATTGAACATCATAGCAGCATCGCTACTAAAATACAGCAATAAGAACTACTAGTAAAGTGAGGGCAAAGGCACTGACAAGATATTTTCTATACACAACACAACCATCACACATTATACATCAACTTTTGAGAAAGTCACTTAGTAAGACCATACTTTTCCCTGCAATAATTTGAATGCTAATATAGCAGATAAAATTAAAGTGTTCAAATTCTATTATTAATTTTCCACACCAATAAGATTTAAATATAAGTACATAATCCTAATAGTCACAGCAACAAAAACGGCCCCTGGTGCAGATACCTCACCTGTATACTCAGGAGGACGTAGAAGCTGAGTCCAAAAGCCAGGAGGAGGAAGATAAACACGACCGTAGACCTCAGCAGAGTTTTCATAATTACCTCCAACATAACGATGAAAATTCCACAGTTTTCAAATCTAGGAAAATTTGAAAAATTAAAAGACTTGCTTTTCTGGTCCCAGTATATTTAGTGCCATGTCAGAGTTTATCATGCACTGGGCACTCATCACAGATGAGCTCCCGGAGGACCATGACTTCCAAAAAGGAGGCACGACAATTCATGGTCAAGCCAGACCTTCAAGCTGTTCCGCCGCCACCTGCTTTGTTTCTTTTCTTTCCCCTCTTGTTAATGTTTATCTTTAATTTTTTCCCACTTGCCCGAGGGGCATTACTTCAACCAAAGTAGAGGAGAGAAATCACAGCTTCCCAGTGTCAAATGCGTGACAAAGGGGTCCAAGAAATGAGCTGCGTGGTCATCGGTGACACCAGAAGGCACCTGACAGCACAGACACGTGCCTCACACACACCGTCCTCACAACTTCAGGGGCTTTCTCTCTCCTCACCCCTGCCACCTGCACTGTGAAATGCTGGGGTAGACAGTGGCTGCCATCAGCCACTAACTTGTACTTTTCCTTTGGGGAACACACTTCCTTACAAGGGGACTCACAAGATCGTAAAGCTGACAGGGACTTTCAGAGGTCTTAGAACCGAAGTTCCCAGGGGCACCCAGGAGCTTGCTGCGGGCACGGATAAGAAGAAAGCCACGGGGTGGCACCACCTGTATCTGCTGTGAAGCCTCTTGCCTTCCAGGCCACGCTCTTCCCACCATACTGTGAGGGGGTGGGGGAGGGGGCGGGAAGCAGGGTCCCTCTGAGGCTGCCACGACTTGGGGAAAATGCTTACATCTGACTTCCTAGCTGAGCTCTTGGCCAAGTTACATAACTCAGAGCTTCAGCTTCTTTTTAAATACACTGTGAATACTAACACTTGTGTTATTATAAAGATGACATGAAATAATATACACAGTATTAACAATGGTGGGAGGTAGGGGAGCTTAGTCCCTTTTCTCCCCTCTAGAAAGAGGTTCTTTGGGCTCATTTCTTCTCTTCCACCACTTCATTTTGATTGTTTTAAAGTAAAGGCTTACTGAAGAATCCCAGGCAACACAAGAATGGCCAACGGTTTTATACCTATTGACTCCCAGTACTGAATCTAGATTTGTCTAAACCGGTGGTCCCTAACCCAGGGCGATTGTTCCATCACGCAGAGGACAGCTGACAATAGTCTGGAGTCACCCTTTGTAGTCACCTGGGTGGGAGAGGGTTGCTACTGGTATCTCGTGGGTGGAGGCCAGGGATGCTGCTAACCCTTCTACAGAGCACAGCGCAGCGGCCTACAATGAAGAATTACCTCACCCCAAATTTCAATAATGACAAGATGGAGAGCACCCTGGTCTCCAGAGACCCTGAAGTGCAAACCTTCCTCCTCTTTTCCTTAATAGTATAAAAAAGGCATCCTCACAGTCTAAAGTAATTGGAAAAGGCATAAGCCCATTAGAAACTTATGACACTTGGAATAGTTCTTCTTTGGATATGAAAAATGCCTAGAGGATGTAGACATCATCCCAGATGGTGTGACCTCTGAAGGTACAGTAATAAGTTCATCCAACACCAGTAAACAGCAATCGTGCCGCATTGCCATTGCACGTGAGCTGGAATGCCGATGAACAACGGGGACACAAAAATAATGCTTGTGGTGCAGATAATCCACTCAACTCCATTGCTGTGATTCAAAAAGTAATTCCTGGGGAAGCCAGGATGGCTCAGTGGGTTAAGAGCTCACTTTGCAGCCCCAGGGACCGAGGATCGAATCCCGGCCCCGGCCCATGTGGACCCATGTGCTAAACTTGGGAGTGCCCCCAGTTCGGTTCTCACCTGGGCAAGACCCCAGCCCAGTTCCTGCCCTGTGCAACCCCTCTCCCACGTGTGGAATGAAACTATGTGGAAAAACTGATGATGTGCAACTATGGGGACTGTTCTGGGCCCTCCCCCTTCTCTCTGTCTCTCTGTCTCTCTCTCTCTCTGTCAAAAACAATAAAAATAAATCTTAAAAAAAAAAAACACTTAAAAAAAAGAAGTAATTCCTTTTCTGGGGTTGAAAAAACAAGTAAAGAGTATCTGAATATCTCTGGACCCAATTATTCTGAATTTAAGGTTGTTTCTGATGTACCTTAGGAAGTTGGGGGAACAGGGATTTCGCATTTTTCTACCAAAACAAAGCTAAGGAGGTCTATGTCGGGTATTCTCGGAGCAAACTCTAAGAAATGAGCGAATGAAAACCACAGCTTGGAGACCAGCATGACTACCCAGCCCCTTACTAACAAGGCTCCAGGCTCTGTTAAGAAGGCACATGGGACCCGGATACCACATCCATTGACACGGA